>QEPC01002087.1:34790-81695 GCA_003113815.1 Sphenodon punctatus | reverse complement strand
CGTCCCGCTCCAAGGAAACATTCCCCCAATCAATATTAGGGTAATTGAAGTCACCCATTATTATTATGTTGCCGACTTTAGTAGCCTGTCTAATCTCTTTTAGCATTGCTTTATCAGTCTCTCCGTCCTGGTCAGGGGGACGATAGTATAGCCCTACTGCGATACACTTTCCCTTTATACCTGGAATTTCTATCCATAGAGATTCTAGGGAACAGTTTTCACCCTTTAAAATGTAAATTGTACTTGACTCAATGTTGTCTTTTACATATAGAGCCACCCCACCACCAACTCTATCTACTCTGTCATTCTGATATATTTTGTACCTTAGTATTACAGTGTCCCATTGGTTAGCCTCATTCCACCATGTCTCTGTGATGCCTATAATGTCTAGATCTTCATTTAGCGCCATGCACTCTAATTCTCCCATCTTAACTTTTAGGCTTCTAGTATTTGCACATTATAGGCTTCTTACTGTGCACATTATAGGGGACTGTATCAGGCACCCTGGAATTGTTGTTTATCTGTTCTCCAGCTAATTCCACCTGAAGTCCGTTAATTTTTATCCCTTCCTCAGTCTTAAGCAACTCTAAATCCCCTAAATTAACATCATCCTCCATAGATGCCACAGTCCGAACTGTGCACTCCACAGTGCCTGTCAGTTTCCCCCCAGGTTCTAGTTTAAAAACTCTCTATCACATTTTTAATTTTTAGTGCCAGCAGCTGGGTTCTGTTCTGGTTAAGGTGGAGCCCATCCTCCCCCCTCCACAGAAGGCTGTCCAGTTCCTGATAAATCTAAAGTCTTCCTCCTTGCACCATTGTCTCATCCACACATTGAGACGTTGGAGCTCTGCCTGCCTCTGGGATTCTGCGCGTGGAACAGACAGCATTTCTGAGAACGCTACCCTGGAGGTTCTGGACTTGAGTCTACTACCTAGAAGCTTAAATGTGGCCTCCAGAACCTCCGTCCTACATCTACCTATGTCATTGGTACCAACGTGGACCACAACAACAGGTTCCTCCCCAGCACTCTCTAGGATTCTATCTATATGTCGTGTAATTGTTCGTTTCAGGTTCAAGCCACTCCAAGCCCTGGAAATTAATCTGGATAATTGAACACAGTCTGGCGCACTGGGCTGCCAAGGCAGCGAGCTGATCTCCCTGGGGCACACAGTTAGGTCTTAGCAAAATGGCTGAAGTGGTATGGAAGGCCGATCGGGATGAGATGGGAACAGCTCCAGACATAATAGTAGTACGTCTTGGGGAAAACAACTTACCCAGGGCACAGGGCTTGGATTTAGTAGTTAAAATAAAAAAGGATTTAGTGGAAGCAGTTAATTTCCTCCCCCAGACTAAACTCATGGACGCATATGTTAGAGAGGATTATATGGACCAACACCATCTCTCTGGGCAAACTGACAGGGTTAGAAAAAAGGTTAATAAGAAAGTCTGGAGCTTGGTTTGCACTCATGGGGGTGATTGCATTTTGCACATCAAGATTCATTTTTTCCGGCCTGAATTATACAGAATAGATGGGGCCCATCTGTCCGAGCAGGGCATCCAGATGTATCTCTGGGTACTCAAGGATAAGTTGGTGCACAGTTTAGGTTTGAAAGGGGGTGGGGCAAAACCAGCTAAGCAGTAGCTGGCGGTTTGTGGTGGCAGGGGTTCCGCAAGGTTTCGTAAGGTTAGCAGGATTGTAATAGTTAAATAAAGACATCTCCTTAAGAGATGGGACTGTGGAAAGAAGCAAGAGCAGGGATGGCCAGGTTTCTCCCAAGGCCCAGGAAGGAGGGTTGAGCAATACACTTGAGGACAGGGGCGGTCCCGAGTGGGCCATTGCCTCTTCTCCTGCTTCAGGTCACTACAAGGTTATGAGGCCTTCTTAACCAGCTGGGCGGCTGGGGCGAGTGTGACCTAGGACAGTTGAATAGTGTTAGCGGTGGCACTGTGTGAACATCAGGCCACCCTCATCAAGTTTAATGTTTGCATAGTGATAACTGAACCCGGAACAACATAGCCTTCCCGCCCTTTCAATTGTATAATTTGAATAAAGAGTGCGGCCTTCAAATTCCAATAAAGAGTGTGTGTGTCTTCTTTTGGGGTGTGGGACAAAGAGACGGCAATCTGGTTTATAGTTGAGGTAAGAATTCAAGATTGGCCACAGTGGAGGCTGATGGAGTAGTCTCACCTTGCTGCTTTCAGTACCACCATGTCTGTGTTAGGAATGAAAGCTTTGCTAGGGTCCCGTTGATGCTAGCTCTGCTATCCTTCCAGCTGAGCTACATTAACCTGTTCAGAGTCAGCCCAGATAAGCTTCCAGTGGAAACTGAGCATAGCTGCCTCCTCCATAGCAGCTTGTCTACACTCCCAGCTGGCTATATCAGTCTGACTGTGGTTCAGCCCCTTTGGAGCAGCTAAAAACACTAGCTGTAGCTTATATCTCAGCATGTTTTCCCCAGCTAGTGCTTCTACTCAGCTTGCTGATTCCCCAACTCTCCCCCACTTACCCCAGCCTCCCTCATGCTTGGTTCCTGCCCTACATCCTAGACTCCTTATCCTATTTATTTATTTATACTTATATCCTGTTCTTCCCCTATGGCTTACCCTAGGACTGATTCTCCTGCTACTGACCTCTGAATCACCTGCAGGCTTCAGTTTAATTTACCACCACTCCCCCAGCACTTGATGTTCACTGGACCATTTATTTACCCTAGCTCTTATTAAACTAACCCCTAGGCTACTGACCTCTGGATCAACTCCAGACTCTAGTTTAGTTTACGACCACTGCCCCAGCACTCGATGTTCAGTGGACCATTTACCTCAGCTCAGTGCTTACTGCTTATTGGACTGACCCCTAGACTACTGACCTCTGGATCAGCTCCAAGCTCCAGCTTGGCTTACCCTCCCAGCACTATGTTTGCTCATTTAGAGTTGCCCTGGTTACTGACCTGGCATCAATTCCAGACTCTTCCCATTGACTGTGAGTGAAAACAGACATGACGCTAACCACCCTTTAACCACCCTTGGTGGTCATTTATGCATGTTTCAGGGCTTCATAGGACACCAATACAGCCCTGCAACATGCATAAATAACCAGTAAGGGTGGTTAAAGGGTGGTTAGTGTCATGTCTGTTTTCACCCTGTGTCCTGAGGGGCCTCACTTCCTCCAGGCCACTCATGACCCAGTAAACCCAACAGGCCAGAACAAGCCCCAAGCTGTAGAACCTCACCCACCATGACCAACCAAACACTGTTTTTACTCTGTTCTAATCTTTAACTCGCTTCTGCTCATACTGAAGCCAGTGAAGTGGCACAAGCTTAAGGACAAAACTGTTCTTAGGTACATGCTTCCAGCACGGTCAGGTACAGCAGTTTTGCACAGGGGAGAGGGTGACCCCTAAGAGGAAGTATCCTATTCTCCTTGCGTGGAGGGATGAGGAGTTTAAGACCTGGGCCACTCTCCAGTGTCAAGGGAGTGGCACTAAGCACTTTATCAATGATCCGGCATTGAATGCATGGCTGAGAATGCATCCCGACTTCACGCAGCAACACTTCCTCAAGACTCTGAAGCTGCGTGCTAACGTGTATCCCACCAGAGAATATCAGGGCAGAGGTCAGGCTGGTTCGGTGGTGGCTTGTAGGCATTGCGGCGCGAAGTATGAGACCTGCTCCCACATCCTGGGACAATGCCCAGTTGTACAGGATGCCTGCATATGCCATCACAATAAGCTGTGTGACCTACTAGTGCGGGAAGCTAGTAAGCTTGAGTGGCAAGTCTACCGTGAACCCCATTGTAAAACCGTGATGGGAGATCTTCAGAAGCCTGACCTGGTATTCGAAAAAGAAGGAACAGCCCTGGTGGTCGATCTCACGGTTCGGTACAAGTACAGCCCTGAATGCTTGATGATGGCAGCGAGATCAAAGGTAGCGAAGTACACTCTGGTTACGAATAATGTAGTGTCTCTGATGGGTGAGATCAGTGCAGCACAACAGAAATGCATCATCATCCTGCCATTTAAAAAAACTCTCTTTTCACAACACAGCTACCCTATAAGAATTCCCAAGCAGAATTTTCAAGTCTTTTGCAGCTTTTTTCAAAACTTCACCATATCACATTCTAGTTGATGTGTTTTAAATGACACAAACATTTTTTTTCCTGGTTTCTTTCTACTACTACCCTTGCTGGGACCAAAAGACAGTAGGACTGATTTAATGCAGCCATTCAGATTCTATGGAAATGTTCTGCAAAATTGGAATGGCTGTTTGTAGCCCAATCGGTGTTTTTGTGCACACACAAAATGGCGGCTACACAACAAAACGGCCCATGTACAAACGGCCGAAAAAACATTTTTGATCCAGTGAACAGTGGCTCATTCTGATATCCTATGGGAATGGACAAAATGCCCAATTTCATCAGAGATGGAAGCGAGGTAAAAATTTGGATTCAGCCCTACTTTGCAATTCCCTAGGACACCTCTTACTAAAGGCATAGCTAGAAGAATGTGTAGATTTACACAAGTGTCTCTGGGAGCTGAAGTTAGATGGCAGATCCTTTATCACTCATGACTAGTTATGTGAGGGAAAGTGTAGTATCCTTGTCATGGAGAAGAAACAGGGTCCCGTATAAGAAGCACCACAGGGCTCCTTTATGGAGGTGGCTGTGCATGTGCAGAGCAGACACTGGCTCCTGGTAGATCTCTCACTTGCAGGCAGAGGACAACTTGTGCTGTACAAGGACAATTGTGCTGTACTACTGACACAGCACACAAGGGCTGTGTAGATGTTGGACTGAATTATACAATTATATGAATGGATTACAGATTGCGCTCTGTAGATGAATATGAATCCCAGGCTAATTTATGGGAGTGGCAGCTACATGCCAGCCAAGCAAATCTGATACAGAGATCAGTCCAGCACAACAGACATGCATCATCATCCTGCCATTTAAAAAAAGCCTCTTTTCACAGCACAGCTACCCTATAAGAATCCCCAAGCAGAATTTTCAAGTCTTTTGCAGCTTTTTTCAAAACTTCACCATTTCACAGTCTAGTTGATGCGTTCTAAATGACACAAACATTTTTTTCCTGGTTTCTTTCTACTACTACCCTTGCTGGGACCAAAAGACATTCCATAACCTTCCCAGTCCATGTCTTGGGCTGCTGCAAGGTTTGGGATATGGTAGCCATGAACACAGGCAATAGCTCCAGGTTTTTTGAGGTGCAATTGCCCACATGGAGACACTTAACCAGACCTGTGTCTGTGTGGTTATTGTAACATGTCTAGAAACCCAGTAGCCCTAGGCTGAACCTTCAGGGCTTGAAATTGGACAGAACATTAATTCACTTGTATACTGACCATATTTTCTCCAGAAATGGGAGGTGCCTTCCTAAGAATAGAGCTAATGTATTTTTGTTCCCCTTTACAGATAGGAAACTAACCACAGAGAGGTTAAGTGATGTGCCCATTAGGTGACATCACCTACCTGTGATAGAGCAGGGAACATAGGGTAATTTCAGATGTGATGGGCCCGGACGCCTGCCACGCTGAACCATGGACCAGGATTCGTTTTGGATCCCGGTCAGGAATCAGGCCGTCCGTCCTTTAGACGTGATTCTGGAGGGGGATTGGGGAGGGGGCAGGAATGCGTTGGGAGGGGGCGGTGTTGCGCGGCACAATGTGCGGCCACACAGCCCCACCACCCCCGCTCCCGCGGCTGCCCACCCTCCAATCTGGCCACTGTGCCTGATTCTTCATTGTGGTCTGGGCCACGATCCGGGATGGGCCAAAGTAACAGATGTTACTATTGGCCCATCCCAGATCATGGCCAATCTAACCACGATTCTGGAGGTGAGGCCGACCCCACCTCCAGAATCGTGGTTATTTTTATTCCCGCCAGGTATTCACTGTGGTGAACATCTGGTGGGAATCTTTTAGACGTTATGGGACAAACGGCCACCACAGGGGATTCACTGTGCTTGACCGTGGTCTCATAATGTCTAAAAATACCCATAGAATCATAGAGTTGGAAGGGTCATCTAGTCTAACCCCCTGCTCAATGCAGGAACCCTCAGCTACAGCATCCCTGACAGATGACCATCCAGCCTCTGTTTGAAAGCTGCAAGCCAAGGAGAGCCTGCCACCTCCCTAAGCAATTTGTTCCACTGTCGAATAGCTCTTACCACTAGGAAGTTCTTCCTAATGTTTAACCAAAATCTGTTTTCTTGTAATTTGAGCCCATTATTTCTAGTCTTTCCTTCAGGGGCAAGAGAGAACAAGTCTTTGCCATCCTCTCTGTGACAGCCCTTCAGGTAGTAGAAGACTACTATCATGTCTCCCCTTAGTCTTCTCTTCTCTAGGCTAAACATACCCAGCTCCTTCAACCTTTCCTCATAGGACTTGGTTTCTGGACCCCTGACTATCTTTGTCACCCTCCTCTGAATCCGTTGCAATTTGTCAATGTGCATCTTAAAATGTGGTGCCCAGAACTTGGCACGGTACTCCAGGTGAAGTCTGACCAGTGCAGAATAGAGCGGAACTATTACTTCTTGTGACTTGGAAACTATGCTTCTGTTAATGCAGCTTAAAATTGATTTAGCCTTTTTTGCAGCTGCATCACACTGCTGACTCATGTTCAGTTTGTGATCAACTACACTCCTCAGATTCTTTTCACATGTATTGCTGCCAAGCCAGGCATCCCCCATCCTGTATTTGTACATTGGATTTTTCTTCCTTAAATGCAGAACTTTACATTGATCTCATTTTACACTGAACTTCATTTTGTTAGTTTCAGCCCAGTTTTTGAACTTATAAGAATCATTTTGAATTTTATTTCTGTCCTGTAAGGTGTTATCTATCCCTCCCAATTTTGTGTCATCTTCAAATTTAATAAGCATTCCCTCTACTCCCTCATCCAAGTCATTTATAAAGATGATGAACAATACTCGGCCCAGGACAGAGCCATGCAGCACCTTGCTCGACACCTCTCTCCAGATTGATGAGGAGCCATTGATGAGCACTCTTTGATAGGGGTGGGAAGTTCGGTACATCCGGTATCTGATACTGCCGGTATTTTGCTGTACTGGCAGTATCGGATTACTCCAGTATTTGGGGGTACCGGTACCGGTTCCCCATGCTGGATTTTTTTACTTTGCGTCCATTGAAATGAATGACCGCAATGTAAAAAAAGAAACAAAAAACCCCCAACCACTTTCCCTCCCCAGTCCAGGCTGCGCAGGTGGATGGGGGGACACCCCCCACCCACCCTGCCCAGTCTGGATTTAAAAAAAAATAAATCACCGAAGTCCCTGCTAGTGCAGACTCTGGGCAGCCGCCAGCGACCCAGAGCCCGCACCAGCAGGTAGGTACTGTGGTACTAGGGTGATCCCTGGGGTGGGGGTGGTTTAACACACACCCCACCCCAGGGATCACCTACCTTTGGTGCTCCAGGCGGCGGCAGTGGAGGTGGAGGCGGTGGTGGCAGCACAGCAGTCCGGAGGCTTCAGTGCTGGCTGGTGGCTTCAGCACTTCAGGTCTTCTGGGGAACTTCTGGATTTTCTCGGAAGGCCTAGAAAGCGCTGAATTCACCAGCCAGGGCTGAAGCCGCCAGACTGCTGTGCTGCCGCAGCCGCCTCTGCCGCCACCACCCGGAGCGCCAAAGGTAGGCAATCCCTGGGTGGAGAGGTAGGGTGATCCTTGGGGTGGGGTGTGTGTTAAACCACCCACCACCACAGGGATCACCCTAGTACCTGCTGGTGCGGGCTCCGGGTCACCGGTGGTGGCCCGGAGCCTGCACTAGTAGGGACTTAGGGTAAAAAAAATTAAAATTTTAAATCCAGGCTGGGCAGGATGGGTGGGGGGTGCTCCCCCTTCCACCCACACAGCCTGGGAGGGGGAGAGGGGAGGTACTGGTTTTTCCCCCCATTAACTTCAATGGGGACAGTTCCCCATTGAAATCAATGGAATAAATCCAGTACCAGTATACCGGTTTTAATCTGGTAAACCTGGTTTTTGTAAACCAGTAACCGGTAAAACCGGTAACCGTTCTTTTGCCAGATGTCCCACCCCTACTCTTTGAGTATGAGTTCTTTAACCAGCTGTAAATCCAGCTAATGGTATTATCATCTAGCGCAGATTTTACCAGGTTGTCAACAAGGATATCATGGGGGACTTTGTCAAATGCTTTGCTGAAAGCAAGATATAATATGTCCACAGCATTCCCATGATTCAAATAGTAACTTGGAGATAAGATTACTCTGGCATGACTTTTTGCTGACAAATCCATGCTGGCTTCTAGTAACCACTGCATTGTTTTCTAGATGCTTACAGACTGACTGCTTTATAATCTGTTCTAGTATCTTTCCAGGTATTGATGTCAGGCTGACCGGTCTATAGTTTCCCAGATCCTCCTTTTTTCCTTTTTTGAAGATAGGGACAACAGTTTCCCATCTCCAGTGTTCTCGCACCTCACCCATTCTCCAAGAGTTCTCAAAGATGATACACGGACGTTCTGAGTGTACATCAGCAAGTTTCTTCAGTACCCTAAGATGTAATTCATCTGACCTTGAAAACTTAAACTCTTTTAGAGTTGCTAGGTATTTTATGACCAACTCTTTATCTTTCCTGAGCTGCAATCCTTTCCCCATATCATTCATGCTACTTTTGCCAGGTTGGACACAGTTTCCTTTTGGGAGAAGACAGAGGCAAAATAGGACTTGTGTAGTTTGACCTTCTCTTTTTCACCTGTTAACATTTCACCGAATAATATTTAAACAGAATAAAGGCCACTGAGTACACCCAGACATTGTTTTTCTTTTATTTCATTTTTTAAAAAATTGGAAATTTCTGTTTCAAATTGCCTGATTTTGAGAATATTTTGACAATCTTTTGATGAAAACCAGGAAATGAAAACATTTTGCCAATCTTTTGATGAAAACCAGGAACTCGTTTGATGAAAACCAAAAACATTTTTAGAATAAAACACTCATTTTTTGTGGCAATCAGCTGTCATTTCTCTGCACGATCCACTGGGCTGCACTCCTGACCTCATGGAACTTTCCCAGATACTAGACCCCAGAATAAAGTTCAGAAGTCATAGTCTGTATTAGCTGTGAATAAGGCATCCTATAAAATGACTATTGTGCCTTCAAGCACAAATATATCTGCAAAATATTAAAGCTTGAAATATGATGAGGTGCAAAACATGAGCAAACTGCATTCTGTGCACCTACAGCAAAGCAATTGAAATGGGGAGAACAGTCTTACCTTCTCTATACTTTGTGGTAAGTTCTTAGTATTCAGCTGCAGCGCGTTCCCTATAAGGGGAAGGGGAACAGGCCCTGGTGGCAGCTTCCCATTTCCAGACATCTTTCTCCATGCTGACAACAGAAGGCAAGAGATACAGATCACCAGCAAAATGGTTGTTGCTCCCAGAGGTTCCATTGCAGAGGGTTGCAGTTACTCTGGATTCTAGCACAGAGTTAACATCTGCTTCAGAATCCAAAGCTTATATAGAGCTTTGGACAAGAGTTGGTATAGCCAGTTAGCCAATAGTAGCTCTCTACTAATTAATTATCTATTGACTAACAAAGCCTGGCTGGAATCAAAGCCCACGCTCACCAGGCTGACTCACCTCCCCACCGGGCTAAAGCTCCTACTGTCCCAGTCACTGCTGACTGTTCCCTTCTCCTCCAGCTGGCAACTGGCAAGCTGCACAGTGGACCCTGGGGACTTCCCCACTCTGATTTTTATGCGCAGGGAGGGTAGCAAGGAGGTCTCGTTCACCTGTGTGCAATCCCCTAAGAGTCTCTGTTCCCAGAAAGATCATTATCAGAGGTGTGCACAGGTCTTGTTCAGTGTGAGATATGTTGCTGGCACTGTAGAAAAACTTAATAATAATTCCATTTTCAGTTTCATAGCAAACTCCACATGTGGCTCTACAAACTCTCAGGCTCACGGATCTGCCTGCAGCAGCCCTCGGTTCTTTCTGAATCCTGGCACCCTTAACTTGGCAGCTGGAAAAGGACTTGGTCTACCTCAGGCAGACTGATGGGGGTTGGGGGGTCTTTCCACTGTTGCCTCCCCTGACCTCCGTGACTCAGTTCCCCCACTTGCACTCTCCACTGGCCCCAACTCTCTCTAGAACTGTCCCACTCTGTAAAGGAGTCTCTGGAGGTTCCCAACCACAGATATTGTATTACGGTTCACCCAAGTATGTAACCTGGGATGTCCCCTCAACTCTGTCATCCAATATCAGTATCATTCAACCACATCAAAGTTTATGTAAAAAAGTTGTATTCATAAATTCAGAGTGGTTACTTACATGACAAAATTGATTCAAGAGTGCAAGTTTAACAAAAGGGTTTAAAAAAGTAATGCAATGCTACATTCACTAAAAGAATTCCCTGACTAACATCTTACCTTATTTACAAGTCTCGATGCTTCTCAGTCCATGTCTTGGCTGGGTCTCTTCGCAATGCTTCTCTCTCTCTCTCTCTCTCTCTCTTTGTCCTCTTAAATACTTTCTTGATGGCTCCCAGAAGATTCTCCCTTTTTCTGTTTCTCGGCCATTCACTCAGTTTCTCAGAAGCTACTGGTAACTCAAGTACTTCCCATTAACACTTCATCTACATTATAATTATCTTCCCTTCCTGTCCCAACTTCTGTTTAACTTATGTTGGGCTCACATTCTATCTTCTCCTTTCCAAACTTAACTTTTCTTTATATTTCATTTATTTATTTGTTTATAAATACTTTTTAGCTGCCCCCTCATGCCTACTCAAAGGGAACAGCTCCAAGGCCTAGCTGTAACAGGGCATGTGGTGCAGCTGCAATCAGAGATCACGCATGGGTATGTGTGTGTCTGATTTCATGGGCCTGCTGCCACCCCATCGTGGAAATGTCTGCTGGGAAGGCCAGCTTCCTCCCTGATTGCACCTCTCTGGCTGCCATAGCACACTGTCTGTTATAATGTACCTGAAGCAGGGCAGCAGGAAATTTCAATTGGAATTGTGTCTGGTGCCCAGAGAGGGTGCGGTGCCCAGGAGATGAGAGGCAGTTTGAAGAAAAGAAGGTGCTTATCACCTCCCCAGCTCTGGGCTAGTGGGCTGTTATTTCCCCTGGGAGCTGCCCCTGGACTAGGGGGGACACAATGGGGGGGGGGCAGGTCTTGCACCCACACAAGCTGAGGTAGAGAGGGTGGGGATCAGCCTCTGCTCTCAGGCAGCGTGTGGGGGCTGTTTGTGTTGAGGGGGATTCCCTAGGGAAGGGAGCTGTACCCGCCATCCAGGGTTTGTATTTGGGAAGGGTCCTAGTACTCTCACCTGATCAGTAGACCCCCTCCTTGGGGATGGGGAAGGAGTCTTGCCCCTCTTGCCTCTCCTTTCCAGCAGATCTCCCACATTATTCCATGCCCTGTGATCTTGAGAAGGAAGGAAGAGCCTTTTCTTGCCTCCCCCTCCCCAATTCTCTGCTGAGTCTAGTGATTATTCGCCTTGCATAGGGAGAGACAGGCATACATTGGGGGTACAGTGGGGTTGAGGAGGCCTCCTTTGGAGTACACTATGGCTTTTCCCATTTGGGATGATTTAACTCCACTGGGTATGAGGCTGGTTTACACCAATATTCACGCTCTTTAGTCCGATAAAGCTCATTCCAAATTGAAAAGAACAAGCCACAGCTTTTCCAGGTGATGGGCTGGGACCCCAGTGGTGTTCTGCCATTATAGAATGTGTTCACTCCTGACTGATATTTGATCTACTCTTCTGCCTGGGTTGCACTGGAATCTCAAAATGGGGTTGCCCAGGCAAAAAAGTGCTAGTATGAACTATGCTAGTACGAACAAACCCTTTCATGCCAGCGTATCCTGTGCGGTGCTGGTGTAACTTTTCAGAAGCAGTTATTCTGGTGCAATACCATGTAAACAAGGTCTCTTGCTCAAAAATATTTAGTTAGTTAAAGCAGAGACAGGTCTCTGTCCCAAGGGGAGGGGGGAGCAAAGAGAGAGATGGGGATACATTCATAAAGGTGAGAAGTCACAGATCCACATACGTGACTTAGTTCCTGGGGAGAAGGGAAACCCAAATGATAGGATGGTAGAAGGCACACCAGTGAGCAAAGTCAGGCACTTGGGAAAACATTATACAAGTTTTACCTCCTGCTTCTGCGGAAGGTGGGTCCCATGTTGCTAACTTGCTCCCAAAGATTGTTGGACCCATGGCCTATGAAGTGCCCCTCACCTCCAAGGGGCCTGCCTTGCCACAGATCCTTGCCAAAGAAAACCTAGCGATAGCTGCCTCTTTGCCAGAGGGCTCTGCAGCGGACAGACTGGCCTCCAGCTGGATCTCTTGACTCGCTCCAGGCAACCCGGTAGCTCTATAGCATCTGATTCCAAGAGAACTACTGACTTTGGGAAGTCCATTCTGTCATTTTTGCTTAGCAGGAGCAGGGGCAAAAGCTACTAAGGGTCCCACCTGATGTGGCTTGTACAGCTGCCCCAGGTATGGAGAGCATGGCGACTCATTCTGTGGCTTTGTTTCAGGTTAGTAAAGTGTTGCTCTGGACTAAGGGGGTTTGCCAGCTGTGCCAGCACCTGCTCAAATAGCTGAGCTTAAACTTGGGGGTCAGAATTCTAGTATGTAAATGGGATATTCACACCACTAGCTTAATATCCCTTCCTTTACTCTTGCTCTGCACTCTTGGACCATGTTTTAAGGCACTTTTCCACTTTATAAAAAAGTCTGCATTGTTTTAATCTGGTTGTTTAATATGCACATTACAATAGGCTGTACCCCATTCACACATTCTGCTTTTCTCCGCATTTTAACTTAATGCATATTGTAAAATTGTGCATTATAAGCATTCTCACATTCAGTTTCATGTGCACATTTCTCTTGCTTTTAGCCACATTCTCAGCATTACAGAAATTACCTTTCTCCTCTCCTCCGGAGGTTTTTTCTCACACCACTCCAGAGGTTCTTTCCCTGCTTCATATTTGCCATACCTGGAGCAGCAACAGCTCTCTCTGTGGATTTCTGTTATCCTGGAGGATTAACAGAGGCTTCCTGTGCATTCCTTTATGTGCAGCATTCCCATGTTGAAAATAGATGCATTATGGGAATGAGGTTTCAATGCAGTCTACGTGCATAATAAAAAAACCTGTCCTCATTCACAACTGTTTGGGGCACCCTGTGATGCACTTTTCAAACATGTGCATTGGATAGAAAGCATGTGTTGAAGGCATTCCCAAATTACTGAAATATTTGGATAAAATAATAATGTGCATAAATCAATGTGTGCAAATAATGCTCATTCCAGAGTTCTTAACTTGCCCATGACTAAAGCAAAAGCAGGTGTTCTTGTTCTGTCGGGAAATACCGACCTTTCCGGAGTGCTTTTAGGCATTTGCCAAGTATTTCTTGCTTTTGTGCACCCAATTCTGTCAGTATCTACGCCTGAAATTTCCTGTCATTTTCCAGTAACTTCTGGTATTACTGAAAATTACAGAAGTGGTGGAAAATCATGGAAAATGTCAAAAATGCCAGTAGATTGTCTCCTTGCGCAAATGAAGGCCAAAGAGCTGTTAAAATAAACAAAATCCTAAAAATAAACAGCAATTAACAGTACCAGTTCATATGGATACCTTTTGGTCTTCGTGGCACCACAACTATCTTTCAGCAACTTATAGACCGAGTCCTAACGCTGAACAGCCATTATGCTGCTGCTTATATAAATATCATTGTCTTCGGTATCACATGGAGAAAGCACCTAGAACACCTAGAGAACGTTGCTGAGCGCTTAGCACACGCATTGACTGCAAACCTATCTAAATGTAAAATAGAGCTGCAGGAAGTGGTCTGCCTAGGCTTCCATGAAGGTAATGGGCAGATATGCCCAGTTCTTAATAAGATACAACCGTTGCAGTATTTCTCTCGACCTGATAACAAAAAAAAGGTACAGCAGTTCCTGGGCCTATCCGGCTGTTGCTGCTGGTATGTGCTTCACTATGCCATGTTGACAGCCCCGCTCACAGACATGGTGTGGAGACAGTGGCCCAATCAAGGGCAATGGAATACGGTGAGTGACAGGGTCTTTAAGATCATCAAAAATAAGTTACATGCAGGCCCCGTGTTATACGCTGTGGACTTTTCCTGGACTTCTATCCTACAAGCGGATGCCTTCGATGTGGGCCTAGTGGCCATTTTGTCCCAGGTCATGTTGGGGCATGAACACCTTATAGTGCACCCGAGTCACAAGTTATTCCCATGAGAATGGTCCAATGTGACAGTGGAGAAAGTGGTCCTGGCGATCAAGTGGGTGGCCGAGGTCCTCTGATATTATTTAGCCAGAGCTTCTTTTACAGTGGTAACTGACCACACACCCCTGCAGTTGTTTTGTACAATGGACACCAACCCCTGTCTCATGCAATGGTACTTGGCCCTCCAGCCCTATGACTTAGTCATATAATATCTCTTGGGTAAGTGTCATGCCAAAGCTGACTTCTTTTCTTGGCAGGGGGACAATGCCCTGGTCAGCCTGAACCACCAGAACGTCAGCTTAGCAGCTGGAGGATGTGGTGACACCGATCTTCGCAGCCCCACCAACACGTCTGGGAAGCATCTCTAAGACAGCAGCCACACTACCCCTAGACTTGCTGTTGGCGCTATGTCACCAGGCCATGCCAGGCAAGATGGGCCCTGCAGCAAAGCACTCCACAAGATCCCACCCCTCTACAGCCCCAGACATAACCCCGGCCTGAAGAGAGCACGTGTGTGTGTGCGTGTGCGTATGCGTGTGCATGTGCTGAGGCAATGGTGGAGAGGCCAGTATAGATCTACACCCTGGGGAAGCAACCATCCATGGCTGACGTCTCCCAAGAAGATGCAGAATAGGGCAACTGACTGGGGACACCCAAGGCCAGCCCGCGGTCTGGGGTAATTTAAGATCAGCCCATTTTTTAGGTAGAAAGAGGGATCAGGCATACAACCTACCCGGGGTCAGGGTGTGCGTCCCTGGGTCCCCACAGGTGACCCCAACAATGTCCCCCAGAGTAAACCGCTACCCGGTGCCTGGGAGGCTGGGATATGAACCCCAGGAATCTGGTTCCTTGTATCACAGGGTTCCATAACTGGAACATGAGCCTGGGTCTGCCAAGATTTGCTACATCTCCTCTGGCCGAGTGCACCCTCCTAGCTCAGTCTCTGACTTGGATACGATTCCTACAATTAGATTAAAAAGTCAATAAAATAAATTTTTAAGACAGATAAAAAGTGATTCAGGAAAAAGAAGAAACTTTATTAAATAGTAAAGATTATTTGAGAATGCTGCACTCTAATTGGCTCAGACTGATAGGACAGGACATTGTTGCTAACTGAAAAAGCAGAAGCTTTAGTACCTCTTATTATAAGTACATCACAAATGAACTGAAAATTAACCCACTCTGGAGGTCAAAGTCACTCCTTAGTCTGAGAACACTGCATTGAGATGAACGGGATTAGCGAGGAACAACACAGAGCTGGAACGGTCGTGGTCGATTTGCCATGGTAGTAGTTATTGGGCTTATGTCAATTTCTTTGGGATCAATGAGAGGCTTCAAGGTAAAATTCTGCAAAATCATTGTGAGGAATAAAAATATCTCCATCCGAGCCATACCCTCTCCTGCACAAATCCTCTTGCCTGAAATGAGAAAGAAACATAGAGGAAAAGATAACTGAGGGCTGAGTTCCACAGATCCACCTGTACTTTTCTACTCAGTTTGGGAGGGGTATGGGGGCATGGTAGAGTTTGAGTGACAGTTTGTGCTGTTACCGAAGCAGGTTAAAGAAATGGGTTTTTGCAGTTTGACAAAACTATTTCTGGACCCCATAGCTAATGACAGCAGGTAGTCTGACCAACATCGAGAGAGATTTCTGTTGTGTGAGGATCACTAGAAAGGACTTTGCAAACCACAATGGGTATAAACAGGTGGAATGGTATCTCCAGGGGCAGCAGCACCAACCCGCTTAACTCCCAGGCCGGCCAGTCCATCTGAAGGCAGCCTCCCAGATGTTGACGTTGAAGCCTGCTCTGGGGCAGCCCTGCTGGCAGCGCTCTGGAACATCCTGAAGTGCCAGCAGCAGAGCAGGTCATCCTAACCTGGGGCACTGGCTCAGAGTGGAGCTGCTGTCTGTCTGCTTGGTGGACCCAAACTGTAGCTCCACACCAGGCTAGCTGTTGCTCCTGCAATACCATAGAATTCGGGGTGCCAGCCTAGGGCGTTGGGCAATTGCCTGCAACTCTGTGGTGTGCGTGTGTGGGAGGGTGCCGCGTGGGTGGACTGCAGCCAGAGGAATCCACTGGGTTATTCTAAAGCAGATCCAGGTGAAGGGGAAGTGGATGGATTCGGGGATGGGCTGCCTCTGTGTCTTTCTAAAAACATCCTCAGTTTGAAGAGGGAAGCAAATGATCTGGGGTCTGAACCAAACAGGGCTGTTGTTACCTGTAGAGAAAGGCATGAAGTAGTCAGTCTTCCTAAAGGCTCCATTTTCATCTAAAAAATGTCCTGGGTCAAACTGATCTGGGTTTGGAAATTCTCTGCTGTCATAGAGAATCGACTTCAGTGTAGGAAATATAATGGTGCCCTAAATGAGAACACACAAACATAAGTAGTTTAAGTGTGTATCACCAGAAATGCCAAAAGCTAAAAAATTCATTGATATGGGTGATGGAACCAAACTTGGTGGTTTTTAATTTCCTGCATGCACTGGCATTTCCTTGCAGCTACACATCTGATTTCCACAGCTGAGACTGGGACAAGTCTGAGTTCCCGGCTTTTGAGTGTATCTCTTAGTTGATCTTCTGTATCATTCAGAGTTCCCTTTAACAAGATAATCAAGCTAGCAACTGATCACATTTCATAGTGAAACTCCTAATAGGCCCATGGATATTGTCAAAGTGTTGTTAATGCTGTTGAATTATGTTTGGTGATGGTCCCAAGCTGTAAAATTGCCCTCGTCCGCCTTGCCCCCACCCTCCACACCTTCAAGTCCCTCCTCAAAACCCACCTCTTCCGCTCCGCACTTCCAAACTCCTGCTAATCATCCCCACCCAGGATTATCCCCCACCTGTTATCTGCAAACTCCCAATTTACTGTAATCAAGGCAAGAAAGTGTACCTGAGTTCTTGCATCCTCATGAATGTCACATCCCTTGCCTCTCCCCTCCCCCTGTCTTTTGATTGTAAGCTCTTGGGCAGGAACCGTGTCTATCTTATTTTTTGTAAAGTGCCAGGTACATCACTGGTGCTATATAAATGCTAATAATAATAATAATAATAATAATAATAATTAATAACATTCAGATCAAAATTCTCACCTGAACACTCTCATATGAAGAAACATTATAAATACAGCATTTAATTCAGCTGATTATAGAGATGGGGTCCAGCTGTGAAGCTTGTATCTGTGTGAAGATCTGCCATTCCCAGAGGTTAAACAGTTCCTCTCAGTCTGATGAGCCAATTAGAGTGCATTCTAAAATAACAATCTTTGCTATTTAATAAAGTTTCTTCTTTTCCCTGATTAACTTTTTATCTGTCCTAAATATTTATTTTACTGACTTTTTTTAACTAGTTGTAGGAAACTTATTCAAGGCAGAGGCTGAGCTGGGAGGGTGCACTGGGCCAGAGTAGATGAAGAAAATCTTTGGCAGACCCAGTCTCATCTTCCATTTATGGGACCCTATGATATAAGGTCCTTGGGGTTATGTTCCAGCCTCCCAGGCACCAGGTAGGGGTTTACTCTGGGAGACAATGCTGGGGTCACCTGTGGGGACCCAGGGGGTCACACACTGGCCCCATGTAGGTTGTATGTCCAATTTCAGAAATGTCAAAGCTGTCAAAGTATCGATAGATGTAGATGAGGTAAAGAGAGGACCCCACTGCATCAGAAATAGAAGAGGAAGAACCGTTGGGGTTCCTAGTAGCATATGTGGCAGAAGAAAGGGAGGAAATAGAGGAGATTAGACTCACCAGACCTCCCCTAGGCAAGGAGGAATTGGGAATTGACAGACAGAGAGGGGTACGAGGACCCCAACATGTACTCTCCCCTATCCTAAAGAAAGAGAGTGACACGTACCACGTGTCCTGGTGCATACAGGACTGGAGAAGAACAGAAAGGTAGGAAAACAACAAACCAGAGCCTCTTCACTAGTGTTTCCGAGCAGCCATGGAAAGAGGAGAGGGAGCTGAGGCAGGCAGATGGGGCCTACCTGGAGGATATGGAGACCCTTAAGACTTTGGCCAAGTCCATGCTGTTCCCAAATGCTGGCCTCAAACAGGAAGCCAGGAGGTTAAGGGCTACTCTAATGAATTTGGGGAAGTAGGAAAAGAAGAGCAAGGATAATGAGAGCCCTGGGGAAAATGCTAAGAGAGATAATGGGAGTGCAGTTTAGTGAGTTGGATACCCACTCCAGAACGTCCCAGGACTAGAAGCTGCGAAAAGGCTGGGTGCGCCTGGTTCCCGCCTCTTCTTAGGTAGCAGAAAGGGTCTCAAGGACTGTAGAAGGATACTGTGAGGTACAGGGAGGTGGATGAGTCTGTACCCTAGAGTGATTGGCCCTCAAGTGTAGGTGGAGAAGCCGGCAGCCTAGAGATGCAGAGGTAAGGGCTACAGGGGAAGGTGGAGGAGCTGGTACCCTAAAAAGGAGAGTCCTAGGGAGGGTATTGACTTGTGTTACACTGGCAGATTGTATAGGTGTAACAACCTGTTTTAGGGTCCCAGGACTGGGGGCTGGAGTGTTGGGTGTGGGCCCAATTCCTACCCTGTTGTGGTATACATGGGTCAGGTGTTTGGGGCCTTCCAGTATTAGATAGACTTGAATGAACCCAAAATCTTTTTCTTCATGCAATCCTGGGTGTTCCATATTGTGTTCCCCAGGTGGTTCTGAGAACTGAAACTGCAAAGAAACCTATTAGATCTCTGGTGCTACTAGCAATATTCAAACTATGGTTGAAAGTGGGGATATTCCCTCCCATCTTAAATTCTCTCTTGTCATTTATTTTTGGTATTCGGAACGATCGCTGGTACTGCCTTGTCGAGGTAGAGTTACTTAAATTAGGTATCTCAAAAGAATCTCTGTCTCCACTTGGTTACAAGGGGGCGGTGATATTAATAAAACAAAGGATTGCCGATCAGGAGTTGCAGACTGAAAATAGTGCTTTGGCCATTCAAAAAGTAGTTCCGGACCTTGTCCGCTTCAGTTTCATTATGATTCCACCGCAGTATTTAATTAACTGGACATCTTGACCTCTTAAGCGAGCATTTTCTTTAATGTGCTGCAACGTATTCCCCTCGGCAATTCTAAATGGCAGGTACCACAGAATACCTAAGGAGGAGAGGCTATGTCCACACTGCATTCTTGCAGTTCCTGAGACTAGAGAGCATATAGAAGAAGAAACTTTATTGTTTCAACCATAAGATTATAACAAAAGAGTACATCATAAAATAATCACATTTTATTGCAATGCCCGACTTATAATCTTTTAAGGGACAAATATATTGGGGCTTTTGTTAAAGGCTTCTCTGCTGGGTTGTGGAATGATTTTATATTGTCTTTTTTAATGGATGGCAGAGACTTACCAATTTCAAGAGCTGTTGCCGCTTTCTGTGTATGTGTAATTTTGTTTAAATGTAGATATGAAATCTCTGTTTAAATTTTGTTTTGTGTAAACATAAAACTGGATGATGATATTGGCATATCTTTGTAATCATTTAATATTTGGCCTGTGAGAAACCAGAGGCATTTAAAAGGCTGTAATCAAAAGTTATCTGTCAGTGATTGTTTTTATATTATTTTGAATTTTATTTATCTTGTATTTATGTTGCATAACATTTTTATAGCCTATTGGCTAACAATAAAAATGTATTACTTACTATATGGGTCAGGGTCTCTACTTCTTACAAGAGATATTGAGTTTGACATGTTAGCTAAAGGCTATGGGCCTGGCTATCACCATGAAATTGTAGCAGTGGACAGAGGATATGGCCTGGCTGTATCTTTAAACTTTAAGCTACCGGTGGACTGGGATGGCTGTGCAGGGAGGCCGAGGCCAGATTAAGGGATTGAAATTCTATAGGGAAGTGGTGATTAATTAAGACTTACGGATTTAAGGAGAGCCCTAACAGGGAAAAATGCTTCTCCAGGGCCTTGGTATAATGGATAAAGCATTGAGGACTATTGATAGGGATTTTTATTTAGAGGAGAAATGCATCCTGCTACAGGACTAAAATTGTAAGATAGGACCACATCAAGTGGTCCCATCACCTCCAGGTGGGAAAAGTGTAGCAGGCTGCAACTAATGGGACACAGATCCTTTAAGGGGCTTAGGACCTGCAAAGCTGCTAGTGCTAATTGGGGTTCAGGTGCTGCGCAGGACAGGACTTGATTGCTCCCACCTGAGCCTAGGCATGGCTGATCTAGTCCAAAGCTAAAAGCTGGAAGGGCTCTGGTAGAGGCAGGAGCTGGAAGAATGCTCTGCCTCTGATAAAACAAGCTGCTTGAGAGCAACCTGGAAAGACCCAGAGGAAGTAAGGACTAGGCTGGGCCTTGCCTCTAGCCAAGCCAGGCAGAGGGTGCTGCCAAATCTGTGAAGGTTTGGTGAGCTGCAGGAGGGACTGTGCCTGTCCCGCAGACTTCTTAAGAGGCTGAGAAGTACCTGGTATCTGCTCTGAGGAGAGACAGTGCCTGAGCAGAGGGGCTCACCTAGAGAAACCCTGAGCCTCTCAGGTCTGGACTGTCTCTCTGTATATAGAACTGTGTGTGTAGAAGAACTGTGTAAGGAGAAACTGATGTAGTGCTGGGACACTTGAGAAATAAAGGACATGGAGTTGATTCCCTAAAGAAAGTGATTTTATTGGGGCTGCATCCTTCAAAGACTTATCCCAGGTGCACAGGACCCTATTACAGTCCCTCCTTGAGATTTTCAAAATGCACCTGGCACCGTACGTTCAGTAAACCCCAAATCCTTCTCGTCAGTTTTACTGCCTGCACTGAGGTCACTTGGGCTAATTCAGTTAAAATTAAATGTTGATTTGTAGTAACTTAGGCATATGGACAGAACCTTTCACGATTTATTTTTCAAGCACAGATATGAGCTTCGTTCACATCAATGGGACTTGCACTCTTGCTAATTGCCATGGCATATTCTTATCCCATGACTAGTCAAAGACACACTGAGAACTGACCTTGGGGATAATGAACTGTCTGAACTGTGTATCTCTGATGACAGTTCGTGGGACATTCAGCGGGACAAGAGAGACAAATCTCTGGATCTCATGTACCACAGCATCTGTGTAGGGCATTTGGCTTCGATCTGCCATACATGGTCTTCGGTTCCGGCCAATCACACGATCAATCTCTTCGTGAACTTTTGCTGTCACAAAATGACTGTTGTTAATACTGCTGAAAGAACAGGCCAGTCATAGAATTGCATGGGAAAAGCTTTACTGTGAGCTAAGGCCTTGTTAGACAAACCAATATTGCAAGAAATCCCATAGATCCTTCAGTTGTATAGAAACAAAGCTTCTTTCTAAGCTCATTCCTTATTGTACTCCAGGGAGCACACACAAGATAAACCCTATATATTAATGCTGAGTGAGGGAAGAGCATGAGCAGCTGCCCAAACCTTTTTAACTGTGAAAGCATCCACATGGGAGAGAAACCCTTTACACACCTGCAAATAACTTAAGTCAGAGGTAGGCACAGGATATATAGAATATGCACATTGGTGAGACCCAGTACAAATGCTTCTACTGTGGGACATGTTACATTGTGACTTCTGGCTTTATTACACACTGAAGAGTCTACATGGGAGAGATGTCTTGACTAGGGAAAATTTCAGTGTAGATTCCAACTTTATTACACATCAGAGAACACACACACATTCTGACCACTCTCCAAACCTCCCATCACCACAGTTGCACTTGCGAGGGAAAAGTGAATGGCAGAGTTCACTAGGGAGAGTGGTACAGAATAGACCATGAAATACTGTAGTAGACTCAGAATTTAACTACTCAACCACATGGCTAATGCTGCTGCAAAATCCTAACAGTTGTTTAACTAGTGGACCATATGCAAACTCTGTTCCCAGGGGCTCAACTACAACTCAAGCTGTCAGATTAGCTCCAAAAAGGAAATCTGAAGAGCAAGTCTAGTTTGTGCAAATGAGTGTGTGTGTGTGTGTGTGTGTGTGTGTGTGTGTGTGTGTGTATGTGTGTGTGTGTGTGTGAGAGAGAGAGAGAGAGAGAGAGAGAGAGAGAGAGAGAGAGATTGTCATCATTTTAACAAAATTTTTTAGCTTCAAAGCTTCAAAGTTAGACAATGGGCTGTTTTTAACTTGCATAATTTACATGAATTTACATACAGATTTATGGAAATGAGGGATGGCTTCAGAGTGGGGCACTAGGCACTTTTTGTGGCATGATCTCCTGTAATCTGGGTAAGGGACTGAAGAAAGACATGAACCACACACACTTTAACTGATTTCACAGAAGCCACTGTGACCACCCACCATGTATAACACAGGTCATTAGCAAACCAGATTGGACATCCTCTGGTAGTTGAAACAGGTTAGGTCCTACTATATCAATCTCTCCCCAACGAATAAACTGAGCGTATGGTACCTTCTATCTCTGGGTGTCTCAAGAGAAGCAAGAGCCCATATTTCAGAGTGATGCTAGTTGTCCCGGTTCCTGCGATGAATAAGTCTAGTGTAGTTTTCACCATGTTGGCATTGTTAAATTCTGATTGGTCATTCTGTTTCTCCTGTATAAAGGATTGATACAGTGTTTTGATTGACTTTTATAATGAGAGGATGTATCTACAAAAGCAAACATGCTGTTTTATAAGTTATTTATGGCCACATCCAGGATCCCTATGAAAATCCTATGGAAATGGGCCGATAGGCCAAAGATGATAAGATTAACAGAACCTGTGGACCATCACTATTCACTAATAAAATAATATTGTGGTTTTTTGTATAATACAGGAACACTGGGCTTATAATAACTAAGTTGGCTTTTGTTTTTCATTTCCAGCTGACAGCTTTCAGCTTTGCTGTGTGTAATTGTTGATTCTTTTTTGCTTTAGTGTTTTATTTGACTGAACACAGCAGCACATGGCCAGGGGCAGATTGGGAACTTAAAATGGCCATGGAAAATATTCTGACAGTGGCCCATGTTGTAGGCGGGACCAACGCAACCCGCAATGGTAGGCGGGGCCAACACAACCTTAGGCAGGGCCAGTGCAATGGTAAGCGGGGCCAACACAATGGTTAAGCCAGTGGTGCAACTTAACCCAGCAGCAAGGAGTTCCCAGGGTTAACAATTGGAGGGAAATTCATCGCGTTGCCTCAGTTTCCCAAAATGGAAAAGGTACTTAGTGGTTCAAACCAGACATAATCTGACCTGAATATAGGGTACCAATTTCCAATTTGAGGACTAAACTGAAATCACACCTATTATGTAGTAAGAGTTGACCCTCCTTAGTATGTAATGACAGTATATCGTAAAGGAGGACTCAAGACGAAAAGAATGTATTAAAAACATAGATTTACTTAAATTCAAATAAGGTTTCAGATAGTACATAAAGGAAAACTCATTCAGTTGCAAATATGAAGAATATGATACAAAAGACATTCAAAGAACATCATACATTGTCTAAGTCAAAACCTTAAAGAAAAAACTATGTTTTCTATCCATCTAGCTGGATCAGTGTCATATTTACCTGTTCTTTAAGCTCACATCCAGGGCCGGCCCCAGGCATGTGCCACATGTGCGGCCGCACATGGCCCCGCCGCCAGCTGGGGCCCCGCACTTGTCTGGCTGGGCAGCAGGCTGAGCCAGCTTCTCCCCCAGAAAGTGATTCTTCCTCCCCTCCCTGGCTCCAGACCCCATCCCTCACCTGCCTCTGCCTTCTAGTAGTGCCGCAGTGGCAGCGGCAGCAGCAGCGGGGACAGGCTGGGAGATAAGGCTGTTTACAAACAGCTCCTCCCCACGTGCTGATCAGAAGGTTGCTACCTTGTAAAGAAGGTTCTTCGAGATGGCTCCCAACATTCTCACAACTGGGTTGTGCGCGCTCACCCTGTTCAAATAATAGACCACATGATGGTCTTGAGCTCCTCTGGTATAAAAAGAACCCTCCCCCTCTGAATGACAGTTCCTTTCAACCCTTTCTAGAAATATAAGAAAAGAATTCCATGCGGGGCTGGAAGGGTGGGTGTTGTGAGAATGTTCGGAGCCATCTCAAAGAACCTTGTTTGCAAGGTAGCAACCTTCTGTTCTTCTTCGAGTGGCTCCTCACATGATATTTTTACATGGCTCCGCCGGGTGGGGAGTCCGTGGGCGCGCCAGTGCATGGATGGGGCATGCACACAGCTGCACACACATCCCCACTCACCCACCACTCATCCACACCCACATAGTAACCACCATTTCCCCCGGTTGCTCCGTGCGTGGGGATGAGTGGGGGGGTGAGTGGGGATGCGTGTTAGGCGAGCGCGCACGCACCCCCACTCACCATGGGCACGTGCACCACGTCATTCACATGGGGTTCCCCCACCCATGAACACACAGAAATCTGCGTGTTTACGGCTGGGAGGAGAGACCCGTGTAAAAAGGGCCACATTCTCACAACTGTCTTACTTATACTATCTTAGGTAGGAATTTAGGATGTAAAGCAATATCTATTCTGTCTTGGAAAATAAATCTGCAAATATGGTTCTGAGATTATTATGGCTGCTATTTCACTAACTCTTCTTAATGAAGTTATTGCTAACAGGAATACTGTCTTTAAACCCGCACCCCATAACCAGTTCATTTGCACCCCCATATAATCAATTCACGCTGCCCCGTGGGCACAAATTAAATGGTTATGGGTGGGGGCAGCGTGAATAGATTATATGGGGGCGGGGGCAGAAATGAACTGGTTATGGGGTGGGGGCAGCATGAACTGATTATGGGGGCACAACTGAACTGGTTATATGTCTCTTTTCATGGCATAATGCGCTTAATAAGCTAGCTGCATTTTGGGTGTCTTGTGTGTGTGATAGCAGCACCTCTGGACTGGTCACACCGCATGCGTGCACAAGGCACAGGCGGCACTGGCAGCAAGAAGCAACAGGCCCTGGAGGCCAGACTGGCTAAGCTCACCCCCTGGCCCCTCCTCCAGTAAGGCAGTGGACGCAGTCAGTCTCTCTGTGCCTGTGTCACTGCCCGCTTGGCTGCCCCTGCAGTGGAACCACTCCTGGGGAGTGGTGGTAGACACTCGGCTGGGGAGTGGGGGAAGCATTAGGAGGCCATGCTTCTCCATGGTTGCTCGGAGAGGTGGAGAATGGGAATCCTTCCTGTCCAGAGGGAGTAAGTTTTATGTAAATGTATACATTTGCATAATTAGGTGGTGCCTAATTATGCAAATTAGGCCCCGCACCAAGACTTCGCACATGGCCTCACAAACCCTGGGGCCGGCCCTGCTCACATCTGCCTGGTTGAGAAAGCTTCAGGAATCCAAAAGCTTTCTAAAATTCTCACTTCCGGGGCAGGCATATTTATACTATATTTCTGTATGGTCCAGCACTTTCTGAAATTAATAAGTGTCTACCCACTGAATAACCAGTTAAGATTTAAAAAGTCCAATATAGGCATTCTTGCCAGAAACTGAAAACACTAAAACTGATTAATATCTTAAGCCTAGAATTCAATAGAGGACAAACAAAAATTCTCCTGGTAGAAGCTGGTATGTTTAAAATACACACTAGCTAGCTTCTCCCACAATGCTTTATTTACTATTTGAATTTCAGGTTAAGCCACTAACACACACAGGTACAAATGTAAAGCGGATTACAACCAAAGAGAAAACTGCTGGCCTTCAAACAAAGAGTTTCAAAAACAAGTCTCTCTCTCTTACTCAGTGGTTTTGTTTTGTTTTTTTACACAGAATGGCTTTGCTAAACAGATCTTTTCACATTTTGAATTGGAGGTTTGCCAAGCACATATTAAAATATATCAAAATACATGCCAATACCTGACACATTACATTAGTTAACCCTGGAAACTCATTGATGCTGCATGAAGCCCTGCCACTGGGATAGAGAGCCCTCTTACTAGGGTCCCATCAACTGTCTCTCTCCCATTGGGTCCAAATTCTCCCTAGCAGTGTAAAAAATAGATCACGTTGCCATTGCCTACCTTTATCCAAGACTTCAGGGTGTCCCACAGTGGTGGGCCCACCCCTGCCCCCCAAAAGAGGTTCCACCCTTCCAATGCCCTCTGTACCTCTTCTTGAGGGCAGGGGCAGGTTTCAAATATAAAACCTGCATACTCTTAATTTAACTGTAATTAACTACCTCTAAACAAAACAACAGTAGCACCAACAATTTTAAACACTCTAACTTACAACTTAAAACATAACTTTATAACTTAACCATTTTAATTTAACTCCCCCCCCCCATCCCTTTCCTTTAACTTAAGACAGGAAAGGAACGACGCATAACTTAAATGTGGGGCTTCCTCTGCGGGCTGTCATCCTCGAACTCACAACTGCCAGAAACGCCACCCACCACCTTGTGTGTTGTCAGTTCAGTTGGTAGCAGTGCCTTCTTTTCCTGTTTTCGTGGTCCAGCTGCCTCCGTTGGCATTGGTCTCCCTGTAATGGGACTGAGACCATGCAGGCTGGAGCTGAATGGCTGTAGATCCTCATGCAATTGAGAAATTGCTTGTTAGAGAATTATTTTTTATGATGCTGCCTTCGGGCAGTGCAGGGTGTTCTAAGGGTCAGGAGGGCTCTGGCTTCCTTGATATAATTTTATTACACATATATAGCACCTTGCATAATAGTGTACTTTTCAATGGTACATTATCAATGATTGCATCAGGGTCTATATGTTGAAGAATGTCTTTTTCCACGGCCATCAAAAGAAATGCTTCCAAATGCTCAGCACGGAGGGTACCCCTCAGCCTGTTCTTGATCAATTTGAGTGTTGAAAAACCTCTTTCACATGCTACCTGAGTTGTTGAAAGTGTTAGGAGGTATTTGTATGCTAGACCTATGCTTGCATATGCCTCAGCAAACAAGTTGTAGTGCTCCAGAGTAAGGTGTACACACACTGCACAGTTGTGACATTGTGTGCACACAGACTGCTTGTCAACGCACCCCAATGAGACACAGAGACCATAGTTGGTTTCAAAACTGGCCGCACTCTTTATTCAATCAGGTTTCAAATGAGGCCGGTGGGTAATTGCACAGGCAATTTTGGGTCCAGTATGCTAGCTACATAACAAACCTATTAACTCAGTTGCTGACATGGATGTGCCCTCCAGCGTCAGTACCCTTAACCGTCAACCTCCCCCTTTCGACAGCACCCTGGCTCTGGCCGAAAGGGGAACAGGCCCAACTCTGGGTGCGAGTAAGGAGGTGGGTGCTCGTAGGCCAGCGGACAGCGCTTGTCCTTTCTGACCTTATTACGACACGTCTCCCAGGGTCATGACCCCAGTGTGTGCTGCGCCGCGCATCACACTGGGTATCACATCCCCATCTCTTAAGGAGATGACTCTTCCTATCCTCTTCCTTTCCTTTTTAGCCTACTATAGCATACTGGACCCCTGCAGAGTGTGACAATTAATTACCCTTATCTCCTTCCTTGACATAAATTACTACATCACCCAATTATTCCTTTCAACAATTCCTTAACATCCCAAATTACCCTATTAACAATAATCAGCTTAATTTAATTATACAATATCAATGAAGCCAATAATACATAAAAACTGAAATAGTTGAAGCTGATTATCCTACTTAGCCAATTTTTTCATCCTATTTAAGCCTACTCTGCACTGTTAAGGAGGCGAAACAAGCGGTCCTTCTAAGAAGACTACCCGCCAAAATTCCTTCTCGGTCCCTAATGGAAACCAGTCTAAAAACCACAGTGCTAGAGGTGAGGTGGGTGGGACTGACTCCGACCTACAAAAAGCCGAATGCCGCTAGCGCGGCCTTGAGTGCCTCCGCCCCTCCTACAAGGAGCAGGTGCACTCGCTCCCCTGCGCCCATCACGCATGCGCCCCAGGGGTTGGTTGCCCTGGCAACCAGTTCACCGGCAGGGCAGCATTCTAAAATGCTCCCTGCCTCGGCACCTCCTCTGTGTCTCCTCCGACCTGGGGGTGCTACAAATTCCCCGTCGCCTCCATGGCGGCCGTGAAGGGGAATTCTCGTGGTATTCCAGCTCACAATTTTCCATAATTCTAATGTCAGAATCCTCAACGCTCTCCTCTTGGTTGTTCAAGATGTATTCCTCAGGTAGTGATTTTTTCAGCCTGTTCCAGTTATTTGCAAAACTCTCACAAGCTCTGATTGCAACTGTTCTTTGGTTGCTTGCCCATCAAACTTCACAAATGTTTCACTCAGCTTTTGAAGTGCATCATGAGACAAAAGTGTCTTTATCTCTCCAAACTGTACATGAGACAAACAGGCCAGGCCCCTATACGAAGTTTATTTGTTTGCCAAAGGCTATAACAAGTACAACAGACAGAATAGACATATTCACAAAATACAAAATTCCAAAATAAAATAAAATTGACCCAAAAAACATTTCAAGTTACTGAAATGTTACATTTTTCAAGTTACTAACTTTTCAACTCTTAAGGTTCACTCCTCTAATCTAATCTGGGGATTATTCCATACCCCCTTCATATAATTACTAAATAAAATGTATTGCTAGACACTAGAGTCATAGCGACAGGTCCCTATACAACACCCCATTCTTCTCAAATCTTGCTTTTAGACTTTCTATAGTTGTGTCTAATATCCTGTTATGCACACACACTTCAAAGTCTTGAAACACATCAGCCATTTATTCTTCAGATGCACCTTCTCCAGGCATCTTTTTTCTCTTCCGTATACTTTTCTCTGGAAAGAACTCCTGGATGACAATGTCTTTTTTTTTTTGGGGGGGGGGCAAGTTCTCTGTTCTCTGTTGCCCAGTCAAGAAAATCAGTCACTTCAGTTTTCACCCCTTCAATGTCCCACTATTTTTTCCAACTGATCCAGAGTACCCATCACCATCTGATGTGTTTTTAGCAGATCTAACCCAACTGTTTGCAGGAATTTAGATAAAGGTGTTTGTTAACGGAAAGATGCGTAGATACATAAATCCCATCATGATCATTTCATATTGCAGAAGTGCATCTTTGTAAGATCTAGCTTTTGCTCATAAGTCAGATGAGGTGTTTTTTTTCTGATTCTTCAGTCATGTCTAGCGAGAGAATCACATCAACATACATGGAACTTTTGGGATTTTCAAATGAACCAAATATTTTAGTCAGTGCTACATCCTTCGCCCACTAGCTTGTTTCATCAATGGTTTTTAGTCAGTGCTGCTATTACTGCTCTCTCCACTGATCTGATCTCATACATCCATTCTTTTATAAGATTCTCTAAAAAATACAGCAATCACATTTAACAGAGAAAAGAGTGAGGTCACAGCAATGGGTGATCGAGTCGCATCACTAATCACAAGATTTAATATATGACTATAACACCAAACATAAACCTATCCTAGCGATTCGTTGCTCAGCCAAGTTGAAAAACCATTGTATATTCCTTGCATATTTGCTGCTCCATATATTGCATTACCAATGCACTGAGCTATGTCCAAGGCATTTTCCTCCAGAACTTTTTTCAGAAGTTCAAGGAACCCTCTTCATGTGGAATCTGTACAGTTGACTACAGCTAGCAGTCTTTCCTGGATGTCTTTCAGTTTCTCCACATACTGAATTATAATGGAACATTGGTCCTTCGCTGAAATATCTTGTGTTGTGTCCAGCTGTACAGAAAACATGCCAGTTTCCCTTACTTCATCTGCCATAGTCTTATTAATTAATGATGCAATCACCTGGATGACATTGCTTGCCATTGTTTTTTTATATTAATGTTAACGACCTTACAAACCCTTTACTCCTGATCTGTGTGCCTGTTGACTTTTCTTCACTACTTTGTCTAAATGTCTCTAACAATGGATCATATTTGCTGAGCAGTATAAGCAATTCTAAAAAATTCCCATGGTCTAGCAATGAATCATCCAGTGCATGTGCAGCTTTGGCCGTACTCCCCCTGTAGATCAGTCCTCGTTTACCAATCAGTTTTATAACTTCAACCACCCTTTCCATTACCTGTCTGTTATTTTTAATTTCTTCTTTTTTCTTCTGTTGTTGATCTGAAAATAGTAATCGTCCAATGTCTTTGTGCTTCAAACTTTGCATGTGAGCCTCTGCACAAGAATTGTGGTGCTTGCTGTTCTCATGTCCATAGATGCGTTGATAAATATACAGCCAGTCTTTCATACCATCTATAAACATACCTTTTTCATTATTTTTGCTGTATGCCAAACATATTGTGCAGTAGAGCGCATTTGCTGACTTGCTTTATGATATCCAATGACGTTGAGAACCATTTTCACGTTTAAATACTTTTTTGGGTGCAAATGGGAGAGAATTGTCACCAAGTGGTTGTACTGGATGCGAGTGAAAAAAAGAAAGCCCTCTCCTTTTCCTTTGGTCTGACAAAAAAATCAGCAACTTCCTTTGTCTGCTGTTTATCTGATCTTCCCTCAGACAACTCAGGGTATTTTCAGACGTTACGAGATCACGCTCAACCACAGTCAATTCCCTGTGGTGGGGAATGCCCTCGTAATATCTGTTGGGGAACCGGAAGTTCCCCCCCAGATGTTAACCATGCTCAATCCCCGCCGGGAATCTCATTCACCACGTGATCGGCTGGACCGGCGGGGCCGGTGCCGATTGCGTGGNCTCAATCCCTTATGGGAATCTCAGTCACCATGCGATCAGCTGGACCAGTGGGGCCGGCACCGATTGCGTGGTGAATGAGATTCCCGGTGGGGATGAAGGGCCCCATCACGTCTGGATGGCGACCACGGCCCGGAATCCCCTCCGGGATTCCGGGCCATGGTCATTTCAGGCGGGCGCTGTGGTAGCATTGGCCATGGTGCCCGCCCATCTCCCCAGAGGGCGGGCGGTGGGGAACGTGGGGGGGAGGGTGGTAGCGTGCGGCTGCACGTTGGGCCGCGCAGCCCCGCCCTCTCCCCGATTCCCCACCGATATCCCCTGGCACGTCTGTTGGCTGTGCCGGAGTGATCCTGGCTGGGAATCTAAGGGTTGTTTCCGTGACGGGGCAAATGCCGCCCCGTCACATCTGAAAATACCCTCAGTTTCAGTGCCTATCCTTTTATTTGTGGGTTCCACATTGAAGCTCTCAGTTTCTTCTTGTCTTTCTTCTTTTGATGCCTATGTCATCGCGGAAGGCCCCTCTACACTGGAGCTCTCATCTTCGTGTCTTCCTTCTGTTCTTTTGATACCTGTGTCATCGAAGAAGGCCCCTCTACACTGGAGCTCTCAGTTATTGTGTCTTGACTTCCTCCTTTTGATGCCTGCTGCTGTGCCATTGAAGGCCCACTGGCAGCACTAACTTTAAATATGTCAATCAACTTTGAGCACTTTTCTGCTTCTGAAGCCAACAGCTTCTTCTTTTCATATAGTTTTTCTGCCCCTACCCCCTTTGATCTTGATTTTTCTTTCCATCCGAAAAGGTTACTATTCAATCACAATGTTGTGTGAATGTGCCCCTGTTAACAGGGCAGCACCCTCCTCTTCTCCTGCTAGAAGGCTTGTCTAGCTCAGGGCAGTTTACAAAAATACAAAATACACTAAAACAGTAGAACCTGTAAAATACAATAAATAAAATACAATGTCCAATACAATGTCCAATATGTACAACACAATATTGTATTCTACAATACAAAATACAAGAAAACAGGACACGTCCAACCACTAAAGTACAATATACAGTAAAACAGTACAAACAATACAAAGTCCAACCTTAAAATATCAATAAAATACCAATAACAAAGTGTGCTTCTCTCTCTTACCTGTTCTTCCTGCTTTGCCTACCTGCGCTATTGCTGGTGTCTCAAGCTCTGTTGCTGGGCTGGATCCAGGAAAGTTGGGGGCTGGGCCCTGTGTGGAATCAATAAGAATTATTGTACTATAATAAATCATCCAAAAGTCTGTCTGTCCCACCCCACACTTTTGTCTGTTGTAGTGGATTTCCCCCCACACACACACACACACATGTACCTTACTCCCTCTCCCCACTTCTCCCTCTCCTGTTGCTTCCCCCCATCTCTACACTTTCCTTCGATAAAACCAGACATATCACTTAACTCCACTTTAACACTGTTTTAACATTTCCTATGCATGTTGCAGGGCTGTATTGGTGCCCTATGCAACCCTGAAACATGCATAAGGAATGTTAAAGTGATATTAAAGTGGAGTTAGTGTTAGATCTGTTTTCACCCCTTGTTATCTTTACATACAACTCGGACTTCCCACCAGTCAGAGGGACCCACTACCTTGGGCAGTAACCTCTGCCCTGTTCACTAAAACCACGTGGGCGCTCTGAAAAGGAAAATTCCACCAGAACTAGCTTCTGAGGAAAGAGGACTTTGAGGTTGTTAATGATCCAAAGAACTAGCCATGCAATATTATTTTGCTCATAAGATTGGCTTGATTCTGAAAAACACTTTATATTTTGAATAAAATAATCCCAGTCCCAGTCTAAGGTTCCCAAACTGTGGATCAGGACTCCCAGTGGGATCACGCCATCGGCACATGGGGCATGAACCCACCTGGTATTTGATATACTTGGATTGTCCTTGATTGTTTCTGGGGGAGGGGAGGATGTCACAGGATTATATTTTAGCCTCAAAATGGGATCAAGCAAGCAAACAGTATGGCAACTGCTAGCCTGCCTCTCCCTCTTTCTAGACTCCCTCTCCTCCTTCGCATCCAGCCCAAACATCTTGTTCTCACCTTCAAGGCTCTCCATGGCCTTGCTCCTCCCTATCTCTCTGCCCTCAGTTCCCTCTATGTCCTCACCCAGGAACTTTATTCCTCCTCTGCTACTGCCGGCACTCGCCTCAGAGTCTCCTCCTTCTTAAATCCTTTTACCCCTTTTCCCATGCGATCCCCTATGCCTGGAGTGGAACTCCGTCATTGAGCACAGATACATTGTCTAAGGCGTCAATGCAGGGCCTGAAACATGTATTTTTCATAAGTGTTCCTTAAAAATGTGCATAGGTGGCAACCCTACCCTGGCTCTCTCTCTCATGGAGAGAGAACTCTTCTTTCTCCTGGCATGAGGTCCCCCGTTTTGCTCTTGACAGGGATTGATGGCTGCTGTAGCCAATCCTGCTTGCAGTAAGCAAGGCATACACCCCTGGACCAGCACCAGCCTTATGAGGAGGGGAATCTCCCCCCTCCCCAGCAAGCAAGAAGCCCACCGGGTGCTGCCGGGCCACCCCCCTGTAAGGCCTGCATGGTGCAGACCTTGCAGGGGGACAGCCCAGCAGCCCATGGGGCGCAGAGTAAACCCATTGCAGGCCAGACCCCCACCCCATACCCCACCTCCGGGCCGACACCAGGTTTTATGGGAGGGGGAACTTCCCCCCCAGCAAGTAAGAAGCCCCACGGGCTGCCGGGCCACCCCCCACCGGCAAGGTCTGTATGATATAGGCCTTGCAGGGGGGAGGGTGTGTGTGTGTGTGGCCTGGTGGCCCATGGGGTGCATGCAACTGAAAAAAGGGAAGGTCCCTGCTCGACTGTCTGCTCCCCTCTCCTATTCGGCATCTCGACCTCACCTCCTCTGCCACCACGAGTCCTCCTGCTCTTCCATCCTGCTGCCAGCACGCATGTGTGTCACTGCCGCCGTCTCCTTTCTGCTGCTGCTGGCTGCTGCTGGGTCAGATCTTCATGGCCCTGGGCAGGCAGCCCACCCACAGCTGTGTGAGTGTCCCGGAATCACCCCGGTCTCATTCCGTCCAGGGGGTCGGGGTGTGTGTGTCGAGACTCCGGATGAGCCGGACTGCACCACCACCTCAGACTCTGAACACTGCACCCACCGCTGCCACTGTTCTCTGCTGCAGCCGCTGCTGCCTCTGTGCCTGTGGCTCACCTCTCTTTCAGCACCACTGCCAGCCACCACTGTCACTCCGTCTCCATGTCACTCGCCCTCATCGCCTGGCCACTCTTCCCACCACCGGCCAACACAGGAACTCGCGTAATGCCATGTGCAGTTCCTGTGTGTGGGAAGGTCAAAGGGAGGGGCTGGCCATGGGGGGTAGGTGGAGGACTGGTCAGGTGGCGAACCAGCCCCGACCACTGCCCTGATTGGATTAAAAGAAAAGCCTGGCCGGGCTGGACTTTTCTTTTAATCCAATCAGGGCTGGTTGCCAGCCCCCAACTGGATTAAAAAAGAAAAAAAAAATCCTCCACCTGCTGACTGGTCCCAATGACGTTACTGGGGCATTGGCCCACCGGGAAATCTCCTGAGAGAGAACTCCCCGAGTAAGGGGAATTGCTAATTCGCCCCTGCACATGGCAAACAGAGGTTTAAAGAGATTCTTGATTTTACTAGTCATAGATACTTTAAAAGTGGAGGGGGCAAAAGCTGAGGTTCAAGAAGAATATGATACGTCAGCTGGTCATTATTCAGACTTGTGAACTATGGATACAGCTAGGGTTGCCAGGTGTCCCCCCTGCACTTCTTTCTTTGCCAGAAATTCCCATTTTTGAGTGACAGGGGAAGCATCCCACCTCCAATCCAGTCAGGATGCCTTAAATCTCGTCCCTCCTCCCCCCGCCCCAAGTCGCTCTGGTTGCTGCTGCTGCTGCTGCTGCTGCTCAGTCTGATCGGGTTTCCATAGGGTGACCACAGACTCCAGCAGGCTAATATCTCAACTGTTAACATCGAGAGAGAACACACACTTGTATGTGTCTGTCTGTCTCATCTGTGAGTGTGGGGAGGGGGCTGTGTGTGTCAAGTTGGAAGAGGCAAGGGGGGAATTGGGTGGTGGCCCTTTGTGAGTAGTTAGCTTATATAATGTTAATATATATATATATGCAAATCAGGGTAGTAGAGGGGAACATGCGGATTCCCTCTTTGTGGTTTCCAAAACCTGGTAACCCTATATAGCAGACATGCAAACTCTTCAAACCCCCTTATGCTCCTACTCTCAGCAGAACAAACTCTCAGCAATCAGAATGCTGCTGGGCCCCTTACAATATGAACCGATCTTGCATGAAGCAGAGATTCCTGCTGGTGTCTAGCCAACCAATAATGATCACTTGTTGGTAAGGGAGAAGCCACTGCAGTCACACTACCTCTTCTATTTTGATGAGGAAAGCATCAATGAAATCTCGAGGGCAGGAGAGATCTAGTGACTCTCTGTTTATCTTTGTTCTCTCCGACACAAAACTTGCAAAGGCCCTAAAGTTCTTCAGTATTTTCTTGTGAGGTCCTGGAAAGTAATCCATGAGTGTCGGGAAAAGAAGGTACATCTGTAAAGATCAAAAGTGAAATACATTGTGACTTGTATTGATTATTCATATGACTCAGGTATGATGTGGTCACACTATCTACCCCAAGGGCTGTTACTGCAGGGGATAATTACTCCATGGTAACTACCTTGCTTTGCAAGTGCTTTCACAAACTAGTGGGCTCCAGGGCTGCTAGAGCTCCAGGGCTACGATTATGCAGTCTGGGAAAGGGGGTCTGTAAGCCAGTTTGTTTGACTAGTTACCCCTAGACTTGCTGTTGATTATGTGGACTTACTTTTACATTTGAGTAAAAACTCCACCTTACTTTACTTCCTTTTTCTTCAGGAGTTATAACCTTGGGTGTAGCCAAACGAACTGCACATGCCTTTTCATGACCCTGTGGTCAACAATGGCTCCGTCACACTGTGGGGCCAGCACAGGGAGCTGAGCACAAGGGAGCCGGATGGTTTGGCCCATCTCAGAACCGAGGTGCTGCCTACAGGAGTGGCTTCCCAGTCCTGCACCACCTCCCTCTCCCTGGCCCAGGTGAGAGCTGGCTCTTAGCTGTGACATGGCTGTGCACAACGAGCGCTACCGCCTTTTGCTCATGGCCCCACAGTTGTGCTCCAAGTGTGGTGGGGCAAGTGCACCCTGCCACACGGGTTGCACCGCCTTGGGCAGCCTTACCCCACTTGGGGTAAGACTGCTCTGTGACATCTCCTTGGAATTTTCCATTGTGGAGCAGCCGGCTGCCTTGTCCCCCCTCCCCCCATGGGGCAGGGCAAACATCTGGCGGGCCCTGGGTACACGAGCCACGGCATTACATGACTTGTTTGCCCAGGGAGGGAGGGGTAAGGCTACCCAAAGAGTGGTAGCCTCCCCAGCCCATCTCATGTGACTGCAACCTTCATCTTTTACTTTGCTTTAACCCTACTTATTCCATGAACTAATAGGGAGTTAAAGTGTGTTAAGTGGTTATTACTACAGAGTAAATAATTGCAAATTAACCCTTATGCCAGTGGAATGCAGTAGGAATGCTAAATGGGTGCCAATGTGATCCCAAAGCACTTTGCAGACTCTTAACTATTTTGCCAGAATCCTTTCATGAATATTCCTAACCAAAGCTTCAATTTGAAGTATGGGCTTGTTCACAGAAATACTTACTCTGAAGTAATTACCCCATACAACATCACTTTCTTTACAATGAACTCACTTTCTTAACTCTGGTTTTGTTCACATGAACACAGTGTTTGAAACAATCATGAACAAGAGATAAATGAAATATTTTAAAGCAGCTAATCCTTAAAACCCAACTGCTCTCACTGTCATTAACCATTTGAATAGCTTTCACCTGAGTAATTTCTTTGAAAAATTTGGACACCAGCAAAATAGATTATTATCCCCCAAGTAAGTTTCCCCAGGAGGATTTGCCGGTTATTGAATCAAGGAAGAATTCTCCTCCTTGTCTCCTCCAGTCCTCCTGTAATGAAAAGAAGAAGTTGGGCAAAGCCACCTGAACGTACCCGTACAGTGAAAGAGAGCTGAAGTTTGCTGTTTTGCTCTAGGAGATCAATTAATTTCAGAAATTTCTTATCATGGTAGTCAAACCGGTCCCCAAAGACGACAGAGCAAATAACGTTGGACACAGCATGAATGAGGAAAGAGGTAGGGTCAAAGGCCCCCTCTAGAGCAAAATAGAGATAAAGAGTCCACTTTTAACACAGGGTGCAAGATGCGACACTTCCCTAAATAACTAGGATACTGTGATTTTAAATTTTAAGGCCAAGATAGCCTAATGGATCTTGTGGAGGACTGACCCTGGCTCCCATCTCTCCTGCTTTAAGTTAAACACTTTCTCCACTTTCAGCACAATCCTCGAGCTGCTGTGCTAGCCGCATTGAAGTGGCGGATCATGATATTACTGTTTGTAGCAAAGCAACCTCATTGGTGACTGCTGAATTGTGTTTCTGTCTTGGGTGCATTTCTGTATCTTTGCAGCTACATGTGTGAAACTAAACCCATTTTTAGAACAAAATGTCTGAACTAAAGATGAAACAGATACTTAATTGAGTATCCATGGATAACACCTGCATTTTTGAGAACTGCATCAAGTACTCTACAGGCTACCTGGGTATTTTCAGATACCTGGGTACCTGAAAAAATTGTTATCTCTGTTACCAATTTTTCAAATTTCTGATTACCAATCAATCAGTATATGCAGATGGAAAACCAAAAAATCAGGATGGAAATAAAAATGTTCAGGAATGGAACTTCTGGAATTTTCCAGAAGTGGAAGTTGATTTTTCAGAATGGAAACCAATAAATAGATTGATAAATAAATAATTAAATAATAATAATAAAAAGTTGATAATTAAAAATTTGGATAATCGGGATCACTGGAACATTGGGTACCCAAACTAGGTCGCAATTGGGTACCGATTGGTACCTGATGTTGTCAAGTATATTCGAGTCCCAGAAATTTGAGAAGTATCCATTTTTGTGGGTAGTTGTTGCAGCTCTAATCTGAACTGAATGAAGCCAAGAGCCTGTAGGCAACTTGTAACTACTGTATTTCAATTAGCCCTCCTGTGTTTTCAATTGATGCCTTCTAAAGTCCTTAAGGGTCAATTCAGTGGTATCCCATATGAAGGACAGCTATGCTTATGTGGACTTCAGGTGGAGGACCTTCAGCATTAATTATTTGACTGTCCACATACTGCTGAAAATCATTCAAATACTTGGGTGAGCTTATGCTTGGGAAAATGCATTGGAACCTCCACTTGAGATTATCATATTTGCTGGCTAATCCAAGCAGGGAAGTTATGGTTAAAGTTGCTAACTTTGCACATGCCCTGGCAACTAAGAAATGCAGACAGGCTTGGCTGTCAGCCAGGACATTTTAGACTTATTTGGGTTTGAAGATAAAATTATATCTAGGCTACTCTAACTGGCTGCTTCAGCCTGGTGTCGTATAAGGACGTACTCTTGGGGCTGAATTATCCCTCCACTTTTGTATTATTTTTTGTTATCCCACAGGGTTTGTGCTGCATTACTGATAGTTGCGTATCCCTGATAGGGGGGAAACAATGTATTTTTAATATATTTTGGTTTTATTGCATTGTATTTGTATAAATTGCTGTAACCAACAGTTGAGTCAATAACATTATATTACTAGTACAATTAGCCATGCAGCTAGTCCATACCATGTGTGTTCCTGAACCTTTCTACCAGGAAGTGGGCTTCCTCCAAGATCCGCTCCTCAATGTTCTTTTTCCCCATCCCAAAGTTGCGTAGAGTGGTGAGTCCAAATCGGCGGAGCTGTTTCCATGCCTCCCCGTTGCTTGAACCAATACCTGGAGAATAAAAAATCAAATAGGGTGGGATAGGCTGCATTTCCTACCAATAATGGGTGCACAATAACAGCTGAGTAGTTAGGCTATTTGATTTAATCCCATTGCATGTTTATAACCATGGGGGCGGGGGGAATAATCTCATTTGCAGTGCTACTAGTAACTAGAGCTGAAACTCAGTTCTCAGTTTCTTGAATCACAATTCTCATCTTGTTCTTGCAAATGAACATGAGACAAGAATTGGTTGAATTCTCACCGAGAAACACAAGAAATCTCAAGAAACAAACTACACAGGGGTGGGGACTTAAATATAATATTGTGAATGCAGATAGCATCAGAAACATACAAAACATATTTGTTATCAGAATTGTTATCCCATATACAGATGGCGTGACCACACTTTTGCACCCAGATGCATAGGCTGTGAACCTCTCAGACTGTGTTAATAAAAACAAGTCTAGCAAGTGTGTACATGACACTTCTCCGATTTCCTTCTAGTCTTAGAAATCTGAGTCGTGTTCATGTATTGACACAAAGTAAATATATATAAGGATTTTTTTAGACTCCACTACCTCCTGTTGATTTCAGTGGCAGCATCATTCCTTTCATTTTGATTGTGGTGGTAGTTTTTGCAATATTTGAATGGATCTGCCACATAGTAAGACTGCAATGATTGGTGGAGGCATCCCATATACGTTTTGTGGTGCTGCTACTGCCAATCACACAATAGATTCATTCAGATATCATTAAAAAATGCTACCGTGGGGTAAACCAGAGGTAAAGTTTTGGTGCCACCACTGGATCTCTGGATAGTAATTGTGGCATCTGAAAGCACCCAGAAGGTACTGAAGATTTTTCAAGTATATTTTAATTGTAATCGAGGTGAAATGTGGGTAATGTGTTGGACTTGAGTATAAACTACTTAAGCATGTATGAAAAACCAGCTAGCACTCTGCCAGTCAGGCTAGCTGTCCGTACCATAGGTAAGCTGGGCTAGCTGTCCTTTACCACTCCGAAGCCAGTCTATTAGGGGGCTGCCACCCACACAGTAACATAGGGTGTCTTCAGACGTTACGAGAACACGGTGAACCACGGTGAATACCCACCTGTGGTCACCGTGTCCCATACATCTGTTTGCGGCGCGCCAGATGTTGGCCACGGTCAATCCCCACATGGGGTCCGTTTGAACCACGCTTCCCGGGCTAGCCGGGGGAAGGTCCCGGGAAGCGTGGTCAAACGGACCCCGGGCCGTGACCAAGGAAAAGTCACATCTGGCCGCGCGCCACGGCCCGGGATCCCCGGCGGGATCCCGGGCCGTGGCACGTTCGGCCGGCCATGGCGGCTGCATTGGCCCCGCCGACCGCCCGTCTCCTCGGAGGGCGGGCGGCGGGGTGCGTGGAGGGGGCAGGGCTGTGCGGCCGCACGTTGCGCCGCGTGGCCCCGGCCCCTCCCACTTTCCCCGCCGGGGTCCCCCCGGCACGTCTGTTGTGCCGTTACGGGGTGACCCCGGCGGGGAACGAAGCCGGTGGTCCCGGTACGGGGCCAAAGGGCCCCGTATCGTCTGAAAATACCCATAGTCTGCTCCCTTCCCCAAAGCCCTAGAAACTGCCTCCTCTTCCCACAGATCCCCTGCTCCCAGTAGCTCCCTCCTTGGCCACCAGCTGCAAGGAGAAAAAGGACAGAGTCATACCCAGTCTCTCTCTCTCTCCTTCACCTGGAGCCTGTTATGCTGAGTGGGGCTGGATGGAAGGGATATTTCTACCCTGTGAAGGTGGCGAGGCTGCAGCGTGACAACCACCCCGTGCCGAGTAGGCAGCTCCAGAGGGTTGAGGGTGGGATGTCTGACTGAGAAGGAGGAGGAAGGGTTCCCCCAGACCCCAAGGTAATGATATGGAGGATCTCTGAAGTGAAATGGGCTCTTGAATTTGGCTTCTACTCCCCACCACAACCTTGCTATCCCCCAGACAATTTCCCTTCATGTACCCACTTGTTGGCTTGCACTTGAGTCGTGTAGGGAGGGGCCAAGGTCAGGAAAAGTCTGTAGTTTTACTGAACAGGTCTGTAGGCTAGACTGTTTTTGTGACTTTGATGCTCCGGCCAAAGCAGCAAGTTATTTATTTCCTTCCTACTAGTTGCAAACTTTCATTTGTAGATGTAAGGGATTAAGATCCTTTTTTTTAAAAAAAAAAGGAGAAAGCAAAAGGTAAAGAATGCAGGGATCTGACTTTATCGTTTGGGTATTATTGGTACATTTTAAACAGGGTGTTTATTAAAAATCTGCTGAGCCATGGGAATAGGCTACTTGATGTTCAATGTGAGCTGCTATCAGATTTCAGATTGTGTTCTTAACAGAGATGCAAGCGCTTCATACCTATATATATGAATGCAATGAAACACTCCTGTGCAGGATGGGAGAGGCACCAATCCAACGGGGAAGCATTTAGTGAGCTGTATCTCATGGGAGAATTGTGTTTGTCTAGGGAATAATTAACCCATTCATGTTTTCCCTTGAAGAGTTTGCTGAAAGGAGGGAATGAAGTAAAAGGGGGTCTGTGGGGATCATGGGTTCTGTTAGGTCTAGAATGCAAATAGGATCTGGGGGCAGGGGTGTGACTTGGGACCTGGGAGGAACAATCCTAGTGCTCCCAAACACTCTGCAGCCAGCTCTGTCGGGGGCTGAAAAGCTGCAAAGCCAGCTCTGAAGCATTGGGGAGTGCTAGGAACTGTTCCCTAAGGCTCCCACTACCCAAGGGGGAGTGACAGCATCCAGCTTTGCAGGAAGGAGCCAGATCCCTTTTCCTGGGCTCCATTCAGAACACAGAGTGTGTTGAGGGAAGAATGGACTGTGCAAAACTTGGAGTCAGTCAGTGGGAGAATGCAGAGAGGAATTCCTACCCTTCTGCTTCTGCTACTGAAGATATTAATGAAGGATGGGGGGGACTGCGGGGAGCCTTTTAGGGCTCCTTTGCTTTTCCCTGACTTTGCTCCTTCACTCTCTGTGATTGGTATTATCCCAGGGCAGCTTCTCACTCTATGATGTGGCTTATATCTGCTCTAAGGCCATTTTTACAAGGACGTACCGCACCCCCCCCGCACCCCCCCGGCTGGGTGTGCAGGCAGGCGTGCAATGCGTAGGGGAGGGGGGGCATCCATGTACACAGCACGGTGGTGGTGGTGGGAGATGGATGGTCATCTGTGAGAACAGCACGGGAGGTGGGTGGGGGTCCATGTGCGCTCCCAACGCACACCTATCTCCACCCATTACCCACCAATAGAGCCATCCAGAAAAATGGAGGAGGCTCTGTGGGTGGAGATGGGGGGATGTCCGTGGGAAAGGGCGCACACCCACCTCCACCCACTGTGGCAGCACACCCATTCCCCCACCCACCGCTGTCCGTGTAAAAAGGGCTTTTGTCCCACAACAGAGTTCCGCTAACTTTAGCAGCCCTACAAAAAGGGCAACAATCAGCACCTGAAGCAGCCCTGCAATCCTGATGCCTGGTTTGAAATTCCAGGGCTGAAGTGAGTGTCAGTTTATCATCTAAGAGCGGATATAAGCCACATCTTACACCGCTTTTAAACAAGACACTGAAAAGCGCCTCCTGAGCCCTGCGTTGAGAAAAAAGCTGTGCAGGGAGTGTTTACACGCTTCCCGTGCTGCTGGAAGTGACGTGCTCCCCGTTGCCGGCAGCGGCAGCGGCTGGAGATGCGGTGCTTTGAAGAGACATGTTCTGAAAGCCTCACTTTTCAGGCTGCGTTCCCACCTGCAGTGGCAGTGGCAGCAGCAGGAAGGGCAAGGGAAGATGCAGCAGCGCAGAGGAGCCGGCAGATGGGAAAAGAGCTGGTGTGAATGGGGATCTGCCGCGGCTTCTCTCCCGCACGTCAGGGCAGGATTTTGCACCATGACATGTGCGAGAGAAGCCGCAGCAGATCCCCGTTCACATCGGCCTTTTTATTATTATTATTATTATTATTATTATTGTAAGCATTTGTATAGCGCCAGCTATGTACCTGGCGCTTTACAGAACAATAAGAAAAACGCGGTCCTGCCTACTGCTTACAATCTAATAGACACGGAGGGGGGAAACAAGGAGAGGGGACATAGGGAGAGACACAGGATAAATAACATTCCGTGGATGCAAAGTCTCAGGTTCACATGCTTGGCTTGGTTGCAGTTAGACAGGAGTCTGCGGGGAGGGCAGACAGTATATTGAAGGCAAGTTCTAGCAGGCATCAGAAAAGGCGACGAGGAAGAGGTGGGTTTTGAGGAGGGTTTTGAAGGTGTGGAGGGAGGGGGCAAGGCGGATGTGGGGAGGGAGGGAATTTCAGGCATGGGGGGCAGCAAGGGAGAAGGGATGAAGGCGGTTAGGGGAGCAGGGGAGACAAGGGAGAACGAGGGAGGGGGAAGAGGAGGAGCGAAGAGTGCATACAGGAGTGTGTAAGGAGACGAGGGCAGAGAGGTAAGGGGGAGCCAGGTTGTGAAGGGGTTTGTATGTGAACACCAGGAGTTTGTGAAGGATGCGTTCTGGAAGGGGGAGCCAGTGAATCGAGGAGAGGAGAGGAGAGGCTGCATGTGGTCGAAGCAACGGGCTGAGTGGATGACCCTAACAACAGAGTTTTGGATGGAGATAAGGGGGGACAGGTGAGAGCGGGGTAGGCCAGTAAGGAGGAGGTTACAGTAGTCAAGGTGAGAGATGACCATGGCATGAACAAGGGTTTTGGCTGAGGAGACGGAAAGAAAGGGGTGAATCTGAGCAATGTTGTGGAGTACGAAGCAACAGGACTTGGCAATAGAGTCGATGTAAGGTTTAAAGGAAAGGTGAGTATCGAAGACGATGCCCAAACTATGGGCTTGGGGAACAGGGCGGATGGTGGCCCCATCAATAAGGATGGACAGGGACAAGGGAGAGGAAGGGTAGGGAGGAAAGATAAGGAGTTCAGTCTTAGCCATGCTGAGCTTCAGCTGACATTGGGACATCCAGGCAGAGATATCAGAGAGACAGTTGATGAGGCAAGCTTGGACAGAGAGGGAGAGAGAGGGGGTGGAGAGAGAGAGTTGAAGGTCATCAGCATAAAGGTGATATTGGAAGCCATGGGAGGCAATGAGTTTGCCGAGGGACAGGGTGTAGATAGAGAAGAGGAGTGGGCCCAGGACAGAGCCTTGGAAAACCTCAACCCAGAGGGGGAGGGAGGAGGATTTGGAGTTGGGAAGAGACAGATTAAAGGAGCGGTCAGAGAGGTAGGAGGAGAACCAGTCATGGACAGAGCCGCAGAAGCCTAGGGAGCGAAGGGAGTCCAGTAGGAGTGTGTGGTTGACAGTGTCAAAGGCAGCAGAGAGGTCAAGGAGGACAAGAATGGAGTAAAGGCACTTAGATTTAGCGACAAGTAGATCATTGGTGATCTTGGCAAGGGCAGTTTCAGTGGAGTGGGGGGCAGAAGCCAGATTGGAGATGGTCCAGGGAGGAGTTGGCAGAGAGGCGATCCAGGCAGCGGGAGTAGACAACACATTCCAGAAGCTTAGAGGTGAAGGGTAGGAAGGAGACCGGCCGGTAACTAGAGGGGTGTACTTTTTGAGGATGGGAGAGACAGTGGCATGCTTGAAGGCAGAGGGGAAGGAGCCAGTGGAGAGGGAGAGATTAATGAAATGTAAATGGGGTGGGCGATAGTGGGAGCAATGGAGTTCATGAGGCGGGAGGGGATTGGGTTGAGGGGGCATGGTCCTCACTCCAGAGCAGTAGCAATTTTCTGCCTTCGGATTTTGTTACTTAAACTTGGTTAAATCCATGGGCATTGAAGCTCACTTTCCTTTTCTTAGTGTAAATCTATATGGGATGGATTTTGCTTGTCGCTCTTGTGGTATGTTTTGATATTTTATTTGTTTTGTATCATTCTGTAGTGCCCTTTATTTAGTTAAGACTGTTAAAGCCCGCGTGGCTAGCAAAAATATTAAGTAAGGGTAAGGATGATTGGGTGCAATCTAGGCTTATGATTGGTATCTATCCCTTGTGTTTGTTTTAAATTTTATAATTTGTATTTTGGATATTGTAATATATGTAATATACATGTGATTTGTAATTGTGTTTAAGTCACGTTAATATCCAATTTCAGTATTAAATTTATTCATTTACTTATTTTTATTAATGTTTATTGCATTTGAATATTTGTATATGTGCAGAAATTTTCCTTTTGTGCAGTGACTACGTTCCCTCAAGTAGAAGACGGGGCGGGGGAAGGAGGCGGAGACCAGCATAACTTCCAATGCAAATGGAGTTTTGCTGCGACAATACTCATGAATTACAGGGCTGGATTTTGAGCCCTGTCATTTGTGAGTATTGTCGCAGCAAAACCCCGTTCGCAACAGAAATTATGTTGGCCTCTCCCTCCTTTCCCCACGGCATCTTCTACTCGCAGGAGTGCTGCCGCCATGCCATCGTAAGGTGTGAATGTGGTATAAGACCAGCCAGGGGCACCCTCATACAAGTACTATCATTGCACCAAGACCATACAGCAAGGCCATGCAGAGAGATGTTCTCAATGGCTGCTCTACAGCTCTGGCTCCAGGGAAAGGCAGTTCCAATGCCCGAGTATTTTCTGGAGGCAATATAAGACTTAACTGTTTGGCAGGGATTTAGCAGGAAAGGATAGGTTTCAGGACCCTGTTTTAATGGAATGTTGATACTTTTATATTATTATTAATTTTTTTTGTAATATATTTTTTAGTATCAACAGTAACTTACATTACATTTCATGTACAACAAAAATGTTTTTTCACCGTCCTTTTTCATTTCTGCGCTCGGACGGCCACGGTACCTTACATTGTTATATCGATACTGTAGTATCTTTACTTGTGTGGATACCCCCCAACTTTCCACATTACTATTTATACCCCTCCCTCCCCCCCCTTAACAACCTCCCACTTTCCCGCCCCCCTTTCCCAAATGACTCCTTAATATATTTCCTTCAAGCACGTTGTATTCGTGAACTTGTCCATTTTGATATGATTCGTGAGAATTGTCCAACAAATAGACCATTTTTCATAAAATGTGTCTAACTCATCTTCCAGGCTAGCTGTTATACGCTCCATTGACACCATATACCAAAGTCTTTGCAGCCACGCCAATCTGGTGAGTCCTTTAGCGTGTTTCCATGTTTTTGCTATGGTATGTATCGCTGCCAGACAGAGTTTTTGACATAGTTTGATTTGTGAAACCTTCAAGATGTTTGGGGGGTAGATTCCTAGTAGTGCAATCTCAGGCTGAAACGGAAGATTTACCTTCAACTGTTCATTTATTATACCCCAGATTTTCTTCCAAAAGGTTTCCACCTTTGGGCAGCCCCACCAGCAATGTATGTATGTGCCTCTCTCCCCACATCCCCTCCAGCAATTGGGGGAGTAACCTGGTGTTATGGCATTTATCCCAGCCGGAGTAAGATACCACCGTTGAATCAATTTAACCAGAGGTTCTTTTACTAATAGGGATCTGGAACTAGCGGCCATATACTCCCATACATTCCTCATTTCCCCATCTGTTATCTCTCTCTGCAAATCATCCGCCCATTTTGAAATATATCCCGCATCTGGGAAATGATATAGTTTTTTCACAATTTTATACAATATGGAAAATATCCCTTGTTGGCATCCGGCATTAAACAAAACACTTTCCAGATTTGTGGGGTTTCTGTGGTATTGATCTCTATATTTAGATTTATTTACTGCACTGTGTAAACGGCAGTATAACCAAAACTCCATCTTCTCCTCCAAGGTTTCTTCTAGTGCCTCCCTGGTCTTGAACTTATCTCCTTCAAAAAGATGTGTTGCCCTGAAAACCCCCTTTTCCCCCCACCTTTGTAATGTTTCTCTTTCTTTCTTATTCCACTCTGGCCCAATCTTTTCTAGGGGGGTATATGGGGTCCTGTCTGACAGCGTCTCCATCTTGCTGCAGCATCCATGCCAGGCTACCATGGCAGCGTTAGCAAATGGGTGGTCCCTCCCTTCCTTCCCTCCTAGTCTCTTTCTATCATTGTCCTCAAACCTCTTGAAATCCCTAATATCTCCAGTTCCAGTTCTTGCCATAGTGGCTCTTTCTCCTCATTATACCAGATTTTAACCGCCCTCAATGCTGAGGCCATACCATATAGTTTTAGATC
>QEPC01002087.1:0-10908 GCA_003113815.1 Sphenodon punctatus | reverse complement strand
CTCTGTCCTGGGCCCTCTCCTCTTCTCTATCTACACCCTGTCCCTTGGCAAATTCATTGCCTCCCACGGCTTCCAATATCACCGCTATGCTGATGACACTCAACTCTATCTCTCCATATCCTCTCTTTCTGCCTCTGTCCAAGCTCACCTCATCAATTGTCTCTCTGATATCTCCACCTGGATGTCCCAACATCCGCTCAAGCTCAACATGGCTAAGACTGAACTCCTTATCTTTCCTCCCTACCCTTCCTCTCCCTCTTCCCTGTCCATCCTTATTGATGGGGTCACCATCTGCCCCGTTCCCCAAACCCGTAGCTTGGGCTTCGTCTTCGATACTCACCTCTCCTTTAAACCTTACATCGACTCTGTTGCCAAGTCCTGTCGCTTCGCCCTCCACAGCATTGCTCAGATTCTCCCTTTTCTCTCTGTCTCCTCAGCCAAAACCCTTGTTCACGCCATGGTCAACTCTCGCCTTGACTACTTCAATCTCCGTCTTACTGGCCTCCCCGGCTCTCACCTGTCCCACCTTATTCCCATCCCAAACATCGTTGCTAGGGTCATTCTCTCAGTCCATCGCTATAACCACGTGCAGCCTCTCCTCTCTTCACTGGCTCCCCCTTCCCAAATGCATCCTTCACAAACTCCTGGTATTCATGTATAAATGCCTTCACAACCTGGTTCCCCCTTACCTCTCAGTCCTAGTCTCCTTACACACTCCTGCACGCACTCTCTGCTCCTCCTCTGTCCCCTCCCTTGCTCTCCCTCATCTCCCCTAACTGCCTTTGCCCCTTCTCCCTTGCTGTCCCCCCATGCCTGGAACTCCCTCCCTGTCCACATCTGCCTTGCCCCCTCCCTCCGCACCTTCAGATTCCTCCTCAAAACCCACCTCTTCCTCGCTGCCTTTCTCGACTCCTGTTAGAACTTTCCTTTCAATTTTTACTGTCTGCCCTCCCCGCAGACTCCTGCCTAGCTAACTACAACCAAGCCAAGCACATGCACCTGAGACCTCACATCTGCTTGAATGTTATTTATCCCTTGTCTCTCCCTATGTCCCCTCTTCTTGTCTCCCCGCTCCGTGTCTATTAGATTGTAAGCCGTAGGCAGGGACCACATCATTCTCATTGTTCTGTAAAGCACCAGGGACACAGATACCTATTTATTTTAGGATTATGCTGTTAAACAGTACTGTTTTAATAAGTTATGTCTTATGTTTCGATTATGTCCCCTTTTGGGGTTGTGATGTGTTAGTTTTGACATGTTTGTCATGTTACCAAAGCAATGGCCTTCGGCCACGCTAAATAAATAAATTATATATATATGCTTATAATAATAATAATTAATAATAAATAATAAAAGGCAAAATTTCTGTTTTTCTCTAGAAAAAGATAAAAACTCTGTTTTTCTCTGGTTTTCCATCACAAGGAGAAAACTAGGAACCCTGCTGATAATTCTCTATTAGCCTTTTTCAACAAATCCCCACAGAGACTCCATAGCTTTGGGTTCTATTCCCCAAGCTACAAGTCCCAGACAAAGTAAGAGAGCTGGTATGGGGACAATGTGGCTCCCTCCTCCCTCCCTTGTATTTTGTTTTTCAGGATTCTTGTGTTTCTCAGCTAGAATCTGGCTGATTCTCATTCTCATTTGCTAGAACAGACAAGACAAGAATTGTGATTTTTTTCAAGAAACACAAGAAACTGAGAATCGAGTTTCAGCTCTATTAGAGACAAGGAACTTCTGCTGGATACATTGAAGAAGAGGGTGGAGGGAGGGGAGGAGAGGCTGTAAATTATTGAACTGTGGTTCACTTTTGCTTACTCCCATAAAGCTATTGCTCTGAGCATTCAGGGCGTTTACCTCTCAAGGCTAGGGTCTTTAACCTCTGAGGGCAGGTTTCAGGCCATTACAGAAGCTTGTTCCAGGAGTTTGGGGGCTCCTTGCCAAGCTTATCTTTTTTGTTTTCCTGACCATTGGGGCTCATAGCTTCAATGACATTGGCCACGGGCTAGGCTGAACAGAGCCAATGGGGCTTGTGGTAAGGCGGGCACAGCAAGTAACAAAAGTCATAGCCCTCCCCCCTTACAACTCCTTCTGAGCTAGCCACTGATCCTGTCAGCAGACGTTTTCAGAAGTCTCCCTCTCCCAGCAGTTTGTGTACCTCCCAATCCATTGCCATCCTCCTCCTATTTCACCCATTTCCACACATTTACCTCCTTAGTTTCATTGATTTAGATTAGATTAGATAGATTTAGGTGTTATTTTTATGTTTTACCTCTCCCTGTGTTCTTTCTCCCTACCCTCCATTGAATCCTTCCTTCCTCCCTGTAGATATTCCATCCCTGATTCCCTTCCCCTGTTTTTGGATTTATTTAGAGTAGGATTAGATTGATTTAGCTTTCATTTCGGTTTTGTACCCCTCCCTGTGTTGTTTATTGTGAGCTGTCTGTGTCCCCCCCCCCCAATCCCTGTGTGTCCCCCATCCCTGAGTGATGTCCCGTGAAGGGACGTACTGGGACCCTGAGGCTGATGGACTGCCCACCATGCTGCTGCCACTCTCTAGGGATGTGTGAATGCAGTTTGGAAGTTTGGTGTTTGGCCCGAACTCGGTCTGTTCGGATGACCAAACCCGTACCAACCGAACCCAAACTCAATCCAAACTCTAAAACGATCAAACAGTTCGGCTGCATTCGGATAGAGTTTGGATGAGTTCAGGCGGGAGAAACATGATCCCTGACAGACACACAGGCAGGCACAGGGAGGGTGGGGTGGGGTCAGCTGAGGAGCAGACTTCCAGGCACGGGGGATGGGGAGGCTAGGCTGCACAGAGCCAATGGGGCTTGTGGTAAGGCAAGTGCAGCAAGTAACAAAAGTCATTGCCCTCCCCCCTTCCAACTCCTTCTGACCTAGCCACTGATCCTGTCAGCAGACGTTGGGGACAGAGAGGCAGACACTAGTCCTGCAGAGGAGATGTCTGGTGCTGAGGCAATGGCTGTCCCTCCGAGAGCTGTGTCATCACCATGTTCTGTCCCTCCCAGCAGCGCTGTCAGTGGTGCATCACCTGGTGTGGTCCAGAAGGCAGGAAGAGGCAAAAAATCCTCAGTCTGGGCACACTTTAAGTTGGTGCAGGTGGATGATCCCAGGGAGGTGCAGTGCAGTTTGTGCCAGAAGGTGGTGAAGTGTGGACAGGTGCTCACCAACCTTGGCACAACTGCCATGGCGAGGCACCTGAAGGGATGCCACAGCGCTGTGCTGCTAAACAGGCAGGCAGGGGCAGTGGACGCCAGTGGGTTCCTGACTGCAGCGGCCAGTCATCCGCCTCCATCAGCGAGCAAGTGTCCTGCTCTAACAGCTGCCTCTAGCAGCAGGAGCAGTATTGCTGCTAGGGGGGAGCAGCAGCAGCATCAGTGCACCATGGAGGAGCTGGGGTGGGGGCAGCTGCCAAGTCCATCAGCAGCTGCAGTACATGGAGGGCGGTGTGGCTTTCAAATGAAACATTTCAAATGAACATTTCCCCCAACACGGGCATGTTGGGGGAAATTATAGTGCTGGATGGGCAGCCCTTCTTGCTGGTCAGGGACATGGGGTTTAGGTGCCTGATTGGGTTCCTGGCCCCCCAGTTTAAGCTGCCCTCGTGCACCACCCTGAGTCGGCAGGTGGTGCAGCCCTGTACTGGGCTTTAAAGGAGCAGGTGAGGGAGAAGCTGGCAAGAGCTGGGGGTGCCACCGTCCACTTCACCACCAACCTGTGGTCAAGCCTGAATGCACAGCACGCCTACCTTGCAGTCACGGTGCACTGGTGGCAGGACCCAGAGGCTGCATTTGGCAGTGGCAGGAGGGGTCCCAAAGCAGGGTACAGGTGGTCCCTGCTTCAAGCGGAAGTAATGGATGGCTCCCACATGTCTCAGAACATCGAGTCAGCCCTGACCACCATGGTGAGGGAGTGGGTCATGCCAGGCGCGCCCTTCACCAAGGGGTGTGTGGTGACACACAACACGGCCAACATACTAAGGGCAGTCCATAAGGGGGGCTTCACCAGCATCCCTTGCATCACACACACCCTTCACCTGGTGGTCAGGGATGCTCTGGGCTTGGGGGAGAAGGGGATTGGGACAGGCAGCACCCTTAACTCCCTGGTTGAGCGGGGGAGGAAGCTGGTCGGTTTCTTTAACCAGAGCGTAAAGGGCAGCAACCTCCTCCTGGTGAAACAGGCTGAGCAAGGCTCCCCAGTGCACCAGCTGGTGCAGGATGTGTCCACCCGGTGGAATTTGACCTTCCTGATGCTCGAGCGGCTTCTCGAACAGAAAGCCACCTTGCATCAGGTTAAACTGGTGATGGACAGCAGGGCATCTCCAGGGTACGATGGAGCAGAATGGGAGATACTGGCTCACACGGTCTTCGTCCTCAGACCATTTCTGGCCATGACGGAGACCATGAGCTCCTCCACAGTCACCATCATCCAGGTGACCCCTCTGGTCCAAAGTCTCCTCAGGAGGCTGGAGGAGATTCTCCAGGGGTGGAATTTTGGCTATCGGGGCAGGAAGCTGTTGGATTAGGTGGTTGACCTGGTGCGGCAGCTGAAGGCAGGGCTGAAGGTGCGCTTCAATGAGCTCCTGAAGTAGGCGAAATACGTGTTGGCAACCATGCTGGACCCCAGGGTCAAGGGCAGCGTGGCACGCCAGACAGCACTCTATGAGCACTGGAAGGGTGACCTGGTGGAGAGGGTCCAGCAGACAGAGAGGGCTCTGGAGAGTGCACGGCAGCAGCAGCAGAACACCCCTGAGGATAGTGGGAGTGGGAGCAGCCACCCCTTTCAGCCGTCAGGGTCTATCCCTGCCCCCAGCCCTAGAAGTAGCAGCAGCAGCAGCAGGCTGAGCAGCAGCAGCAGCACCCCTATTGTGAGCAGCAACTCGTATGTGCAGGGCCCTCTGGTGAGCATGGGCTTGTGCACAGCAGGGCAGGCAGCATGGCTGAGGGCAGTGGTGGAGGTGGTGCCAAAGTCCAGTTATGTGAGGGAGTACGACAGCGCCTCAGCAGCAGTGGAGAGCTACCTGGAGGAGGAGCCGTGCATAGAACCTAGCAGAGATCCCTTGGCCTACTGGGCTGGCAAGACCAATGTATGGCCGGCCCTGTCCAAAGTGGCCAAGGGTCTGTTGTCCTGCCCACCAATGGATGTCCCCAGTGAGCGGGTGTTCTCTATGGTGGGGGGACATTTGGTCTGCCTGAGACTGGGGGCCAAGTTGGTGGAGTAGTTGCTTTTCATCAAGGTCAGCCTTCCGCTGCTTGGATTCCCCGAGCTGCCTTGGACATGGATTGATGGCGCAGTGGCACATGCCATCCCATGCCAGGGGCAGTCTTTGGACAGGGCTCCTCCTCAATCTGGGCTGCTGCTGCTGAGGTCCTGTCACTGCCTTCCGCTGCTCATGCCACACTGCCTGTCTGCTGTTGCTGCTGCAGCTGCCTCTGTGTGCCATGGGTTCTGCTACAAGGCAATCCAATGTCTTCTGCTGATTCACTGATGCCTGGCAGCCTGCAATGCCCAGCCAAGTAGGGGTGCCAGGCCAGCCATCAAGCCCCAAGCCTTCCCAGTCTCTGCTGCTCCTTCTGGGTCTCCAACAGCCAGCCCTGGTGCCACGGGCACCCCCAGGGGCCAAGCACCAAACCTGCCTTCCTGGGAAAGCCGGGGTGCCAAGCACCAAGCCTTCCTGGTCTCTGCTGCTGCTGCTGCTGCTGCTGCTGCTGCTGCTGCTGCTGGGTCTCCGATGGCCAGCCCTGGCACCACAGGAACCCCCAGGGGCCAAGCGCTGAGTCTGCCTGCCCGGGCAATCCAGGGTGCCAAGCGCCAAACCTTCCTGATCTCTGCTGGTGCTGCTGGTGCTGCTAGGTCTCCGATGGCCTGCCATGCCACCACGGCCCCCCTGAGGGTCCCTGGAGCACCCCAAGTCTCCCGGCAATGCCAAACTCCACTGAACAGTGCAAACTCTGCCAGACCAAACCCACAAACCCGAACTAGGTTTTTAGTCCGAATGCCCGAACATCTGAACTCTGTCCTGTTTGCACATCCCTACAGCCTCTGGGACTGGTGCCTACGGGTGGGACACAGGGCCCCTTTTCAGTTTCATTTTTTTTTTTCCTTTTGGTTTTAAGATCCCTGTTTTTTTGTTCTTGTTTGAGTTTCAGGCTCTCTTTCTTTCCCCATTTAAGTAAATGGGTAATCTTGACTTCAATCAAGAAAAAAAAAACACATCACTAAACCCATCCCTGGGACAGGGGGTACAACCTCTCCCATGCCCATTCCCTGGGGCCCACTACTGGCCTCAAAAGGTGGGTGTGGAGATCTGAATCCCCATCCCCTGAGGCCCATCTTTATCCCCACCCCCAGGACCCTTATGACTGGCATCTACTTACTGGTCCACGGGCCTCAGAGGATGGAGGTGAGGAGCTACTGTCTCTACTGGCAGAGGGGCCACCTCTGATGTCAGCAGGGCCAGGTCACCTCTGCAGTCAGGTGACCATGCTGGAGCTGCACAGCTGTGGGAAGTCTGCTGGGCCCTGGCAGGCCTTCTTCCCAGGGTGAGCTACCAAAGCTTCGCTGCTGGGAGGCAGTGTGGCCCGGCCTCCTGGCAGCAGAGCTCCAATAGCTGAGCTCCAACAATGTGCCCTGGGAAGAAGGTCTTCTGGGGCCCATCAGAGCTTCTTCCCAGGGCAGTTACGCTGCCGGAGCTCCATTGCTGGAAAGGGTGTGGGGAACGGGGACGCTGCCCCAGTTGTGTCGACTCGCTTCATTGTGACCCGGGAACAGTGAGTGCAACCAGTGGAGCCGGGGAGATAAAGGAGCCTGCTTGCCGGAGGCTGTGAGGGGGGAACGGGGATGCTGCCCCAGCTGTGTCAACTTGCCTCGTTGTGACCTGGGAACAGTGAGTGCAACCAGCGAAGCCAGGGAGATAAAGGAGTCCATTTGCCGGAGGCTGTGTGTGGGGAACGGGGACACTGCCCCAGCTGTGTCAACTCACCTCGTTGTGACCCGGGGAACAGTGAATGCAACCAGAGGAGCCGGAGAGATAAAGGACCCCGCTTGCTGGAGGCATGCGCCTGGTCAGCGCACCTAAGGGCTGTGCGTGCAAGGGCGCGCCCTTGTGCATGCGGCCTTAAGCGCAGGCCAGAGTGCTGGAATCTCAGCCAGTTTTTATCTTACTTTAGTATCTTGTTTTGTCCATTATGTCCACCACCAAAAGACTTCGGCCTGAGCCCTCGACTGGGTCCCCTCCGGCTCAGAAGCAGATGAAGCAGTGGCGTATGGAAACTTTTTTCCCTCCTGAAGGCCTTAGTTTATCGGAGACAGCTGCTTGTGACCCTATGCCCCTGGAGCTGGTATCGGAGACATTCTTCTCCCAAGTAATTTCTTGTATGTCGGCTTGGAAGTCCGCCCCTCATTCGCGTCACTCCACCCCGGTTAGCCCCCCGGGGGAGAGATTTCTGTCATCTCAGCAGTTGGAGGGGTCTTGCTCACATTGGGGAAATGATTTCTTGACTGAGTTTCTCACCAACCATGTTACAGTTACAGCTGAATCTGTACGGTTTATGTGCACACAGGTGCATCAAATCCATAAGAATTTGGATCTTTTGCTCCCTTTTAGAGGAAGCCATCTGGGAATTAGGTCCTCACCATTACCCTCCTGCCTAGGAACAGAAGCCCTGGGGCTTTTCCCTCGAGCCCTGTCACTGAGGCACAATTTTTCCATACAAGTAATAGACCCCCTTACGGTACTGGCTCCAGATGGCCCTCTTTGGGCCTCGCAGAAAAGGGTGGATCTTTTTTGCTATCCCCCTGCTCAATCAGATCTGCCACTTTCGGAACAAGCAGCCTCCTATAATTTATTACCATCCACCCTGATTTTTACAATTTTGCCGCTATACGGAAGACGCCCCCCGCTGTGGAATACTGCCCTGGATGTCGCAGAACATCTCAGATTGTTGCTCAACTTTCCAACTTTAAGACACCTTCCAATTACTAGGCATGATATTAAGGTAGTGGATCAGCTATTGGTCTCCCGGGATAGGCAAGTAGTAAAAGTCATGTTCACCTCCCTGGAGATCACGATGAAAATCTGGGCTGCTAAAAAATCTTTAGAGGAAAGGTCAGTTTTTGTTTCCAAAGCATTTCAGTCTAGCTCTGGCAATATTGTTGTGTTGGGTGAGAGAGGTCCTCAAGGTACTGTGAGGATACCACCCCCTTCCAGTATTGTCCCTTCTGATTTATCGAACTTGGCCCCACAATGCCAAGAAGAGGTCCTGATTTCCCTGATGGATGACCATCCTATTCAGCATTCCCAGCAGGATCCGAGGAATGACCCAGTGCCCCTGGTGGACCCTTTGGTGGGGGGGCTGATATGGAAACTGAAATTATTGGGTCGCGAGCTTCTATCCAGCATCCTCAGGAGTGTGCTCCAAGCCCACAGAAGAATAGCTGCTTTAATGCCCCAGCCGGGTGGAACAAGTCACAGCCCCCGAAGGAACGCCTTCTGTCCCAATTGGACATTTTATGTTCTCAATTAAATAAATTAAGATCGGGTGTTCGACCAATTGGGGGGGGTATATCTAATAGTGTCAGCTCTGCCGCCCGGACTTGGCCTCAGCCCTGCAGGGATGCCACTCGGTGGTGACAGAAGCAGCCCGGATCCATGACCGCCCTGCCCCCTTTGGAGGCGCGGACTCCTGAGGAGGCAATAGGAACAGCGCCCGTCGAGCTCAGGCCCCGGTCTGAGGCCACGCCCCTGACGTGGGGATTCCCCCGCCCCTGCCTCAGCGCTCTTAGCATCTGAGATCACGCATGGGGTGGGGTTTCAGGTGTAAAAACCAGCGCCGCCAGGGCAGCTGGTGATTGCAGAGAAAATGGCCCCCTGTTTGGAGATTGTGTGTGTACTTGACTGCCTTTGAAACTTAGCTTGAAAGCCTGGACCTTCCTTCCTCTCATCCCCAGTGCTGCGCGAGAGAGTGAGTGCGTGCGGAGAGTGTAAGGTGAGCGTGTGTGTGTGTGTGTCCCTGGTTCCCCTCCCCCCTCCCTTCCTGAGCCATCCCCGTTTCACTGCATGCATGCTCCCATCCTTCCTCACATGATCCTAGTTTTCCTCGCTGCCCTATTCCCTTGCACCAGTCCTCACGCTCTTCCCGCCTGTTGCCCTCCCTTTGCAATATTGGAGAAGGGATTGTAGGGGCAGACCTTGGTTTCCCTGGATTCCCGCGCCCTATGATGATAGGGGTCTGTTCTCTTTAATTAGAGGTAAAGACCCATCTACTATCTTGACGGGCTTCTTCCATGTAGGGCACGTGCCCTTCCTCAGGGCAAACCTTGGTGATGTGTGGGGTTGTGTGAGTGTACCCATATATCCCTGCCCTGGTGACAAATCACCAGCCACCCTTGGCTTACCCAGTCTTCGAACCATGGATATGGCAGACGAAATTAAGCAGTTGGTTTTGACCGTACAGTCCGTGGCCATGGAAGTCAAGGACCTGCGAGCCAAACAGGATGAGATAGCTACAGCAGTAACCCAGATTCAGGGTGGCCCCTCCCCCTGTGACCGCAGCTCCTCCCCTATTCCTGGCCCCAGGGGTACCCCCTATGCCCTCAGCCCCGCAGGAACCTAAGGGCCCCCAAACAGAGAAATTTGTTGGGGACAGGAGGGCCTTTCAGGGATTTTTGGTCCTATGGCGTCTTACATTTACCCTTTAGCCTAGCACGTACGCCTCAGACAAACTAAAGGTCGCCTTTATTATTGGGAATTTGGGCGGTACCGCCCTGAGTGGCCCACTGCCCCAGCTGTGTCACCTTACTGAAGGGGAATAGCCCCTTATTCACTAACTATGACGAGATTTTGAAAGAATTTGCATTCCTATTTGATCACCCCCATCGCGTACAAGATGCATAGACCATGATAATGTCCCTGCGGCAGGCCAAGGGCAACATGCTGGATTACATTACGCGTTTCCAGCAGCTGGCCTTGGAACTTCAGTGGCCCAACAATGTACTTAAGGTACACTTCCGCAAGGGACTATGTGAGGAAATAAAGGACCAGTTCGCCTTTGTAGCCTTGCCTGAAACATGGGAAACTGTGGCTAGTTTGGCCCTGCAAATTGAGGAGCGATTAGCTGAACGAAAATGAGAGCGATGTCAGGAATTCCGACCACTCCCAGCCAGACCCCTTTCCCTTCCAGGGGCTTCCAAACCCACGGAACCAGAACCTACGCAATTAGGGGCTTCCCGGGGTCCCTTGACCAAAGAGGAGCATGAACATCATAGAGCCTCGCGCTCCTGTTTTTATTGCAGGGAGTCCTCCCATCCTATTGGAGAGTTCCCCGCCTTGCCCCCTCACAGGCGAGACCTGGGAAATGCCCGGAGCCGAGACGGACAGGGGCCGTCTTGGTTCTAAGCCTGTTTAAAACCCCTTATTTGGATCCCACTTACGAGTCCCTGTTACCCTGTCCCTGTTCTCCTCCAACTCTATGGTCATTTGGGCCCTTATTGATTCTGGGGCTTCAGGGAATTTCATGGACACGGAGCTAGTACGAGCCCAGCATGTCCCCATTCACTCCAAGAGTGCCCTAGAGCCTCTCCACTCAATTAATGGATCCCCCTTAATCTCGGGCCCTGTAACTACCTGTATGCACCCCTTACCATGTTCTATCGGGAACCATTATGAACTTATATCCTTCGATATAGTTTGCACCCCCTCCTTTCAAGTAGTTCTTGGTGCTCCATGGCTATGGGATCACGATCCACAGATCATCTGGTGAGGTTGCAGCTCGTCTGCATACGCTCCCAGCATCCTCGGCTGTCATCGCTCGAGGACACCACGACTCTCCTGGGGCTTGGCCTTCCTGCCACCCCAAGCTCCACTGACCAGCGGGCCGAAAGGTA
>QEPC01002085.1:120656-135047 GCA_003113815.1 Sphenodon punctatus | reverse complement strand
CTCTCTCCACTCCTTCCCTCTCCCCCTCTGTCCAAGCTCATCTCACCAACTGTCTTTCCAATATCTCTGCCTGGATGTCTAAACACCAACTTAAACTGAACATGGCGAAAACTGAACTCCTTATCTTCCCTCCCAATCCTTCCTATCCCTCTTCCCTGTCAATTGCATTGAAGGGGTCTCCATTCTCCCTGTACCCCAATCCCGTAGCTTGGGCTTCATCTTCGACTTGCACCTCACCTTCAAACCCTACATTGACTCCATGGCCAAATCCTGCCGCTTCTCCCTCCACAACATTGCTAAGATCCGCACTTTTCTGTCTGTCTCCTCTACCAAAACTCTTGTCTCCGCCCTAGTCATCTCATGCCTTGATTATTGTAACCTCCTCCTCTCTGGCCTTCCCCGCTCTCACCTTGCTTCCCTCATCTCTGTTCAACACTCTGCTCTCAGGATCATCCACCTAGCCTGTCGCTTTGACCATGTGCAGCCTCTCCTCTCCTCCCTCCACTGGCTTCCGCTTCCTGAGCGTATTCTCCACAAGCTCCTTGTCTTCACCTACAAAGCCCTTCATAACCTTGCTCCCCCATACCACTCTGCTCTGATCTCCCTCTGAACCCCTGTTCGATCACTCCACTCTTCTTCCATCCCCTCCCTTACCCTCGCATGCCTCCCCTGCTCCTCCAACCACCTTCGTTCCTTCTTCCTTGCTGCCCTGCATGCCTGGAACTCCCTCCCTGCCCTTGTCCACCTTGCCCCCACCCTCCACACCTTGAAGTACCTCCTCAAAACCCACCTCTTCCACTCCGCCTTTCCTAACTCCTGCTAATCACCCCCACCCAGGATTATCCCCTACTTGTTATGTGCAAACTCCTATTTAATGTAACCAAGCCAAGAACGTGTACCTGAGTTCTCGTATCCTCATGAATGTTGCATCCCTTGTCTCTCCCTCTGTTCCCCCTTCCCTGTCTCCCCTCCCTCTGTCTTTAGATTGTAAGCTCTCGGACAGGGACCGTGTCTATTTTATTCTCTGTAAAGTGCCAGGTACATTTCTGGTGCTATATATAAATGCTAATACTACTACTAAATAATAATAATAATAATAATAATAATAATAATAATAATAATAATAAATGTTCATATCCTGCCCAAATACATGCAGCTCTGAGTAGTTTACAACTAGAGCTGGACTTTGGTTCTCAAAAAACTTTGTAATCCTCCGGGGATTCCAGTCCTCAGTTCCACATTTCCAAAGCCCCGAGTACCAAGGCTGGTCTCTGGAAAATTTTGAAAGTCTCTATTGAGTACTAGTGCCATTGCACACATGACTGGAGTGATCCAGTTGGTTGACACCCTAGCTTCTCTGAGCTAGGAAATGAAACTTATTGCCATATTTGGTAGGAGGGGGGTATGAGAGCAGACAGTTGAGTTATGGACAAGCCAGTTGGCAAATTTTGATTAGCTGGCAGGGGTAAAATAATAGTGGCTGTACAGCCTTTTTCCATTCTCTACTGAATTTCGCTGTGTGTGCTACCCTGCTGCAGGAATGGTGCACATCTCCCAGGACATCAGAGGTGGTGCCCCTCCCATCCTGAGGACCCCCAGACACAAGCATGCTGTGTAAAAGGCAGTTCAGAGTAACTGCCTCTGCCTCTCACTCTCTTCCCAGCGCTGTGCATCTGCTGGGGGACCTGGCTGCCGCCACCATAGCAGTTTTGCACTACACGTCTGTGTGTTTATGGAAGAGTACACTGTCCAATGCGCATGTGCGAGCTCTATATGAGTTACTGTGCATACATTAATCTTGAAGGTTGGGGGCAGGACTACTATGCTAGTGCGCATGGCACTGTGTGTTGTTGTTGGGAGAGGAGGCAAAACTGGAGGGAGGAGACTGGAGTGAGTCATTATTGGACTTGCATGCAGTACTGATTCAGGACCACAGTTCTTCTTTTAGCCCAGTGAGGACAAGGTAAAAAGAGCCCCTAGGGGGCAGAGAAACTCATCAATGTTAAAGGGTGTCTGGGCGGCTGTGATAGATGCCTACGCAGCAGCAACTTGTGTGTGGGTGGAGTCAGCGCCACTGCCTGTCCAGCTCAGCCACTCAGAGACATGCGGTTGATTTTCTATGAAAATTAAATACCAATGGTAGTTACTAGGCAGGGCTGCTGGGGAGATGGAGACTCAGCCTACCAGCTTAAACCTAGGCAGACGGGAGGCTGAGCTGCACATGGACTTTTCACACCCAATGAACAATGTGTGTGCTAGCTCTCTCTGCCTCATGACTCCTCATGTCTGCCTGTGTGGCTTGTGCTAGTGTCGGTGCCATTTTGTAATTGTGCTGCTGTGTGGCAGGTTGCCACTATTCCTGCTCTCTCACACTCTCTCTAAAAAAGGAGTCTACTCTAAAAAGGAGAGGATATATTTGCCACTTTAAAAGGACTAGGAGGATTTATATTTGCCTTGCTATGCACGATTTTATTTTTACTGCCTGCTGGGAGGTTGTCACGGGTTTGGGGGTCCGCACCCCCACTTTACCGGGTTTGAGTGACTCAGTTTCCCTTGCGCACAGTTCTTTTGAATCAGTTCTCTCTCTGGCTAATTCAAGTGTGCCACAATGAAACTCCTTTGTCACACAAGGGCCTGATCCTTCCCATTTACAGACTCTTTACTCTCTGGGTTCGCAAGAGCTTGAGGGTTCTTGTAGCTCACATGTCTTCCAATATTAGACACTGACCACTTCTTCATCAAAGTTAAGAAGTGAGTTTATTGATTACATAAGCAAGATAGTTAAACAGAGTGGTAATATAAATAAAAGGTAAATATAACGCATTCCTAACTTATACTGGTTGAGTTCCTAAGTTATTCATCTTACCCCTAGCAAGGTCCATAAGTTCTTCTCAGTCCTTGATGTAAGCGACTGGGTCTCCAGACTTAGAGTTGCTAGCAAGCAAAGACCTTCCTCTCAGTTCATGGCTTCCAGCTGCTGCCTTTCGTATGCCGATCTCAAGCTGGCTTTTGCAAGAAGTCTCTGTCCCCTCTGGGATCTCTCTCCTTATATCTCCTGGAGGAAACTCTTATCAGATTTCTCTGCCTTGCTGCACGTAGTCGATGGCTACCTTCATTAGCATTGTTGATGTCCCTGGCCATCCATCTTGGGCCAGGGTTCCCCCAATACACATCTCTGTCTCCCTGTATTTGCTGTAGGCTGGTGACGTGTAAAAGCTCTATCTCAAGTTGTACAATTCTCAGAGTCCTAATTTGAGTTTTACAGTTCTCAATGTCAACATTACAAACATGTGGAACCTTTGACATCACATAGTGTACATGTATAGCAACATTACATACATGTGAAACATTTGGTGCCACACATTTGCCAAACATGTAGTCCCATGTTACACGTGTGTGACCCCATGTTTCTCCGTGACAGAGGGTCCCCTGGGACCTCTGTGGTGAGTAGTGGTTGGCTTCTAAATTCTTCCTTTCAGGGATAACTGTAACAACACAGTAGGGACAGGTAGGGGCAGGCATTTTTTCCAGATTCTTTTTTGGAGACAAGCAGAAGTGTGTCTGTTTAGACTGGTTGGTCTGGTGAGGGGTGGCTGCCTGGCCCTGGAGGCAGTGATAGAGGGAGGGAATGGAAGCTGGGTACAATAATTGCAGTCCTTGCTTGGTCGTGTGGTTGTGGGGGTATTTTGTGGGGAGGGGGTACTTTAGAAGTGTTGCACCTTCCTCCAAACTAGATTTTGATGCTGGCCAGTGTTAGAGGCAGGATAGTGGGGGGAGGGAGGGGCTTAGGGCTAGATCATGGAGCAGTGGTTTTCCCCTTTTTCTGTAAGTGGATCTGATGGTATTTTCCCACTGAGTTGACACTGTGACCATCCCATTTGTTTCCCTTTCTCTTGCTGATTTGGGGGAGGGCTGGGACTAAAATGCTGCATGTATGGCTAAATAAATAGTAAGTTTTTACTTTCCCCCGCCTCTCCCCACCCCAAGCAGGGGGAGCAGCTGCTACATACATTCTGATAGTGCTGCTCAGAGTGATTAGTGCATTTCCCTGCAGGCTGCTGGGTGCACCCTTGGAGGAAAGACAATATCTCATCATACTGCCCACAGTGCCAGTAGTGCATGGATTTCTCTGGTGCCTGTTGCTGGGTACCCCATTACAGAGTAGGGAGGAATATAATCTGATGACCCTGCCCCTGCCCAGAGTGCCAGAAGTGCATTGGTTGCATTTCTCTGGTGACTGCTGATGGATGGCCCCTTGATATAATTAAGAAGAATATCATTGAATCACTGTAATTCTGGTTGGCCCTGCCAACCGTTGACTTGGCCCCACCTACTTCTGTCCCCACCAGCCACCACTGCCCTGCTGACCTGTAAGTAACTGGCATGAAGGGGAGGAGGGAGACCAGCAATGCTGAGGGATGGGGGTTAGTTGTTTCCACCATGCCATGATTTTAAAAAATAATAATAAGTGGGTGCCACATTGCTGCTTCCTGCTCCTTGTCACCATGGAGGCCATAGGGTTCTCTGCCTAGCTCCACTTCCCCTGCTCTGGGCTATCCATAAACTAGGGGTAGTACTGGGGTTTGCCACCAGTGCCAAATATACTTGACTGCTGCTGCTGCTGCAAGTTGGCAGCATCCTACACGCGAGAGAGGGATCACTTTTGCTGTGGTTTTTGTGAGCACTGTGACTGTACTTTGTCTGTGGGTTCAACTTTGCCAAGGTGTGACTGACAGGGGAGATATGCTTTATTTCTGGTTAAAATAATATGGTGTCTGGGGAGGGGGCTTGCTTGCATAGGTGGGCACTGGGCAGGCACAATGGAGGTTTTTTGGGGGGTGTGGGGTGTGAATGTCTGGTTTATTTCCTGTGGGTATTATTATTATTATTATTATTAGGATTATTATTAGGATTAATATAGCACCAACGATGTACCTGGAACTTTACAAAAAACAAGATAGACACGGTACCTGCCTGAGAGCTTACAATCTTATGTCTCCTGGGTTGACTTTTTTTAATTTTCTGCTAGGGATGGGTGAACAGAACCAAGTTTGGAAATTCGGTTCAGTTCGGTTCAGTTTGAAAATCGAGTTCGGTTCGGAAGTTCGGTTCGGTTGACCAAACTATTCGAGTTCGCTCCAAACTCCAAACTTCCGAACAGAGTTCAGAAATTCAAACCCCATTGAACTAAATGGAATATTATCTTATAGGGATGGGCGAACAGAACCGAGTTCGGAAATTCAGTTCTGTTCAGGTCGAAAATTGAGTTCGGTTCAGAAGTTTGGTTCGGTTGACCAAACCGGTCGAGTTCGCTCCGAACTCCGAACTTCCGAACGCGTTCGCCCATCCCTAATTTCTGCCCTCAGTTGTGTTTTGTGTGTTTGTCTTCTTAAACGATTGTCCCACTCTTGGGTGCATTGCTGATGGTGGGCCATGCTGTGGGTAAACTACTGCTGGTTTTTGGTTTGGATTTATGCACGCATTTGCACTGTTTGGGTTTGTCTTCTTGAGTGGTTGTCTCACTCTTGCTAGTCTGCTTTTCTGGGCACTCCTTGGTATGATTTTAAAGTATCTTCAAATCCCTCCTCAAGACCCACTTCTTCTGCTCTGCCCTCCCCGACTTCTTGCTCCTCTCACCTAACTCCTGCTGATACCTATCATCCAGTACAATCTATTACCTAAGGTCTGTGTACTCATATCCTCACCACATGAACCAACCAGCCATTATTCTTGATGTAACTAAGCCAAGCGCGTGCACCTGGGACCTCGAATCCTCGTGAATCCCCTTGTCTCTCCCTCTATTCCCCTTCCTTCATCTCCCCTCCCCATCTTTCAGATTGTAAGCCCTAGGGAAGGGACCATGTCTATTCAATTACTTTGTAAAGTGCCATGTACATTGCTTGTGCTATATAAATGCTTGATTAATAATAATAATAATAATAATAATAATAATAATAATAATAATAAATAAAAAAGTGGATGCACTTTAAAATCATTAAAGAAAAGAATTCTAAGTTCTGAATTCCGGTCCATTGACAAAGTTCTGAAGTTCAACTGAGTACCTGGATCAGGTACTTGAGACTTCAGCCAAGTACTTGGTCACCATTTTCCATCACTGATGCAATTTCTTGTTTCTCACAATACTGAGAAATATCATCCCAATTTACCAGCTTTCCACTTACTGTTTACTGTGTACATTTTATTTATCACTTACTGTATTGTCATGGGTAACATATTGTTTCTTCATTTCTGAGCCAATCACTGTGCGAATACTGTGCGAACACCCCTTGGTTTCACCCCAGTTCCCCTTATCCTCCACCCCAGTGCCTCCAATCATAATTGTTGGTTCATTTGCTTTAACGAATCTGCAGCTGTGTACCAGATTCCTTTACAATCTGCCATTCATTTGCAGATTGGTCAAAGCAAAGGGAATAACAGAACAATAATTCTGACAGGCACTGGAGTCGAGATTAAGGGATGAGCTATTCAGAGAGTGATTGACTCACAATTATAGAAACAACAAACCTGGAAGTAAAACACTACCCTTAGCAATGCAGTAAGTGGTAAATCAACTGTATGTGGTCAATGGCAAGTCAGAAAAAAGGATTATAGTAGGGAAATTATTGGTAAATCATGAATTGAAACCACGATCAAGAAACTGTCAAGTACTGAGAAGTTCTCGATTCAATGAAGACGGTATTGAAAATGAGATTTCAATGAGATTTTCCATTTTGGCAAAATCTCACTTGAGCCCTATTTACAACATATGAATAAAATACAAATAACCCCCATCCCAACCCATTCACCCACCTCCTCCTACACTCAAGCCTCTCGCACGTGCAGTAATGCATTAGTAATATAACAGTAATAAGTAATGAAGTTATCAAAAGACCGAAGTGTCTGAAATAATGGAGCTGTAAATAATATTTGAAAAATCAAACAAACCCCTCAAATTAACTGTACTTGAACTAAAAATGGTGAAGCAGAGAATAACCACTTTCGTGCCATCAGGTATCCATTTTCGCTTCATTTATTTCAGTTTTTTCTGTCATACTGGTATTTTGACAATGTCATTTCAGCAAAGTTAACACTATTGTGCATGCACAATTGCTGAAAATTATGTAACCAAAATAACCAAATGACTGAAAATCGAAAAGAAATGCAGCAAACTCAAAAGGAAATAAATAGATAACAGTTTAACCATTGGAGAGAACAATACTCTGCCACTGATGTGAATGACAGCTTTGCCACCACCAACTTTGATGGCAGAGAACTGTGCTTTCTAGTCACATGTATTACTTCAGAAGGCTACCTGTGTATACAAATAATAACCACAACTAGTAAATCTGCTGCTGTTTGAGCCTTAGATATTTGTTTCTGTAACTTAATAGTGATTCGCATCAGTTTTGTCCAACACAATTAAAAATAGGTGACACTTATGGTATTTAGTTTCACCACAGATATTCATTTCAGCTCTACAAACAAACCCAAATGACTAACCTTATGATAGCCTTACTCTGGGGTAACCTAGCCCTGAGGAATGGAGTTTTCATGTGAATGAGTCCAAAGTCAGTGAGAGCATTTCCAAAACTTTGATTCATTCTCATTAATTCACTCAGTTGTTGATGTGAAAGGCAACTTCTTCTACTAAGTCAGTGGCTCCCATCTTTTACACCTGTATAACTTCATTTTAATAATTATATGTAATTTAATTTCATGACTGAAGACAGCAACATAGGGTAAAAATAGACGTGACCATGCCATGGCGGCGACCCGACCCAGCTCAGGTCAGGAAGCTGTCATGAACATGATCCTGACCATGTCAGGCCATGCACGGACCAAACATTCATGTGGCTGGAGGCCAAGGGTGGAAGATGTACTTAAGTGCAGTTGTCTGGCCTCCACACCATGCTGCGCCCAGCACCCTGCTCCCCACCATGACAGGCTGCCGTAGCAGTCTATGATGGCCACCATGGCAGGCCAAATCTGGGTCAGTGGGAACAGACGTGTGAACATGCTATGCCCCACTTTTCTCCGATCGGGTTGATGCTAGCCCAGGCTCTGACTTCGCCCCAATAACAAATGTGACAGTGACCTGCAAGCCAAAGCAGGCCAGAGCGGGTTACTGTCATGTTTGTTTTCACCCATAGACATGCAATGCATATCAAAGATCAGTTAGATTGTGACCTCATTGACAACTGACATGACCCTTCTTAGGCTCTGGTTCAGGAAACTGTAATAGGGGTTTTGCAGGAGGTGGTTATGAAACAGATAGTTTCATGTGGCCTAACAGACAGGGAGTTCTAACCTGCAAAACAAAATTAGAATATGTTCCATGTAAGGACGGAATTATTAGCTGCAGCCAAAAACAAAGTCACCGAGGACTGAAAATAGCTTAGGACTCAACTCTTGCTGTGTTTATGCATATTCTGAGAAACAGGCAGGACACTTTGCTATGCAAAATAAAATTATAATACATCCCACCTGAAGAGTGTATTAGGATTAGCCAGATGTAGGGGTAGAGGAGTGTGTGTGGCGGGGAAGAGTAATTACTCAGAACTCTGCAGCTGTGTCCAGGAAATAATAATAAGAAAGAAGCATGTAATCTTTCACACCTGTAAAAACATGGTGTAAAATGCCAAAAATGGAAGTATTCCATGCTTACAATGATGACAAGAGATGCAGTGCAATGGATGCACATTGGGACCAGATTGTCAGCTGGCATAAACTGGTTAGAGATTAAATGGTTATCCCTTTTTGTACCCCTAAATATCTGGGGGGTACAAAAATCATATTAACATCTATTTATTTATTTATTTATTTATAAATATAAATAACACCAGTGCTTCTCCGCTCTCTGCCTATAGTCGTCTGGGCCTGATTCAAGGTTTTGGTTATTACCTTTAAAGCCCTATATGGCCTGGGCCTCGCCTACCTGAGGGACCGCCTCACTCCTCATGTCCTGGATCGACCCCTGCTGTCGGCTGGGAGCACCCTCTTGGAGATCTTCTGGATATTCCGGGTGGCAACATTTGAGGGCATTCTGAGTGGCTGTGCCACGGCTGTGGACCTCTCCCCCGGTGGAGAATCACCTTTCCCTGGACCTCCCCTCCTTCCATAGACAATGCAAAACCTGGCTGTTTTGCCAGGCATTTGGTGAGGGGGACGGATAATGGGGGGTGGGTTTTGGGGGTAGGGGGTGTTTATTTAGACCTCATCTGCTTTGAGGTTTTTATATTTTATATTGTATTTTATATTTTTGTATTTATGTTATTATTGTTCATTGTTAGCTGCCCCGAGCTGCCATTGGGCAGGAGGGGGCAGGTTATAAATTTTGATATAATTAATAAATATATTAACATCTACCACTTTCCTCTTGATTACTGATAGGTAGGGAGAAGGGGGCATGGCGAGATGGTGGCTGTGGGATTTGGGACTGGGCTTGGCACCAAGGGTGTAGCTAGCTAATGGATATGTGCTGCAGCTACACTGCGACATAAGAACATAAGAAGTGCCATATTGAGTCAGACCAATGATCCATCAAACCTACTGTACTCCGACAGTGGCCAATCTCGATCACAGGGGAGAAGAACCAACAGTCACAATGGGCAATCCATTCCCCATTGTTCACTCCCAGCTCCCAACAGTAAGAAGTTCATCCTGTAAGCTACGTGGTTAATAGCCATTAATGGACCTACTCTTTAAGAACTTATTCAGTTCTTTGTTAAACCCAGCTATACTACTGCCCCTGACAACATCCCCTGGCAACAAATCCCATAGGTAAATTATGCATTGAGTGAAAAAGTACTACTTTTTATTTGTTTTAAATCTGCCTGCAGATAGTTTCATGGTGTGTACCCTAGTTCTAGTCCTATTTTACAGGGTAAATAACCGTTCCCTATCTACTCATTCCATACCACTCTATCATATAAACTCTATTATATCCCCTCTCAGTCTTCTCTTCTCTAAGTTGAAGAGACCCAGCTTGTCAAGCTTCTCTTTGTATGGAAGCCATTTCATACCCATAATAATTCTTGTTGCTCTTTGTACCTTTTCTAGTTCAGCTATGTCTTTTTTGAGATGGGCCGACCAGAACGTCACATAATATTCCAGGTGCAGTCACACCATTGATTTGTATAGCGACATTATGACAACTTCGGTTTTATTCTCTATCCCTTTGTGAATAACTCCTAACATTCTGTTCGCCTTTTTGACTGCTGAAGTAGGGCTGTAGTGGAAAGTCGCAGTGGTAGCTATTTCCGCTGGAAACAGAGATTCTGCAATTACTGGTACAGCGTGGCAGAGGCTTTCATTCCACTAGTTTCATTCCGCTACTTCCGCAGTTCCGCTAATTTCATTCCACTACTTCCACAGGCTTCGCAAATAGTGGAAACATGACATTTTCGCTACTTCCGCCATTCCGCCAGTGCCACAAAATAGCAGAAAAGCGGTTTTTCAACAGTTTCCGACAATTCCGCAATTTTTTCCAATAGTTTCTGAATTTACAGAATGCTGGCGGAATTAGCGGAATGTCAACAGAAAAGCCGGGGTGTGGCGTGGGCATTTCCAAAACGGCGGAATGGAATCATGGCGTGGTAAAAGCTGCTGCCGCATCAGCCCTATGCTGAAGCACATTTATTTATTTATTTATTTATTTAAAAACTTATACCCCGCTCCCTCCAGCCCTAAGACAGCTCGGCGCAGCTCACAACATATTAAAACCATACATTAAAAACAAACAAACATTGGGCTGAGGATTTCAGTGTATTGTCCACAATCACTCCCAGATCCTTTTCCTGAGTGGTAACTCCTAGTTTAGCTAGTAAATCCTGCCCCCCTATGCCTTCCTGATGCAACTGTGCCCTATGCTGCTGGAAAGGGGGAAATGGAAGAAGTTGGGGGCCCCATTTCATCTTCTGCACCAAGGACCATTCAACTAGTTTCAACTCTGCTTGGGGCTGGGATTATTTTGGTGCCATAAATTTGATGGGGTTACCTGTTTGTGCAAGTACCCCTTTCAACCCTTAAACTGACATATGTATTTTCAGATTAATGAAGTAGTTAAATTGAGGTTTTGGCTGCAAGTTTGAAAGAGTAAGCTTTCTCGAAAAGGCAAAAAAAGACTCCTCATAACTCATTCCCGTCTACCCAAAACTCCCCACTAACTTGTTCTGACTTCACTATATGAAGTGAATTACACAGATACTCCTTCTTACTGGCAGCATCTCCTGCTCTCAACTTCTCCCTCTCACTTCAGTTCAACACTCTGCTGCAAGGACTGAATGAACAGCACAGTTTTTTTCTCACATGTAAAACTTGCAATTTTGGATACCAGGACCAAGATCTCATCCAGTTCTCGGTCCCGGTATGAGTTCTCAGCAAGTAAAAAATAATATTTCACTGCACATACACAAAATGGCCACCAGACTGTTTTGTCCATGTGCAAAATGTCTACCACTCGTAACCAAAATGCTGCCATTTGTAGTAGCCATTTTGTACATGTGCAATGTTTTTTTGCTATTTTATTTTCTCACAGAGAACTAAGCAAAATAGTCACAGTTCTTAGTTCGTCCAAGATGATTTTGATGCAATTTTGATGAGATATTTTGCAAATGCGAGATCTTGTTTCATTCCAATCTGGCTGTAAAGTCATCCGCCTTGCCGATCTCTTTGATCGTGTTCAGTCCTTCTTCACCTCTCTCCATTGGCTCCCTCTACACAAATGCATTCAGTACAAGATCCTTCAAGGCTCTTCATGCCCTTATCCCCAACCTATCTTTTGGAATTTTTTCCTGCTATGTCCCCCCCCGTGAATGATCTTTGCTTTTCCTCCTCCACCACTCTCACACAACCCCAGTGACTCCTACTCCCAGAAATATCTTTGCCCCTTCTGCCATGCTTTCCCCCAACCCCCCAAAGCCTGGAACTCCCTTCCTGAATACATTTGATCTGCTTCTCTCCTCCCAACCCTCAAATCCATCCTAAAAATCTCTCTCATCCTCCACCAGGCCTTCCCTAGCTACTCATTCTTCCCAAGACTGCTCGCTGTGATGCTGTCCTTTCATTTAGCATCCCTTCTCTCCTGTAAGCTAAGCACATATGCCTGAAAATTTTTGAATTCATGAATGTGTCTCCTCTAAATATCTCCATCTGTAGGGTTACCATACTTCCCCTTTAAAAGAAGATGCTTATGAAAAACAGCAAGGCTGCAGGGCTGGACTAGAACTAGTGCAGCCCTACGCCATGTATTTTTCATAAGCATCCTTGTTTAAAGGGGAGGTATGGTAACCCTACCCATATATACTGCCTTCTCCATGATGCCTAGTATTCACCTGTACCTTTAATAGGGCTCTATGTTCACAATGTTTTTCCCATTCGCAGCAATGGGGGAAATGCAACAAACAGGCGTCTCTAGTCTATTAATTTATCCATGCATGCTATTTTTCACTGACCATTTCTCTCTCCTGCATTATTTCTACTATTGCACATAGTCTACATCTTAAACTGTAAGCTCACAGGAGCCTGCACATCTTTGCTTGTTTACATTTTTTATTATTATTACTACCAAGTAGAGTGGAACCTCTCATTTCTTTTTGAGATTCCTGCATGCTACTGAGATAGGAATAGATTAGAACCACAATACCTTAATAGAGTAGGAAGATACTTAACCCTTTTTGGAAGAGTAATATAGTTGTAAAGTACAGTTCTTTAGCCATTTGAGGTAATTTACCTTCTGAACATTTGAACTCTTAATTCTCACTTTAAGCTCTGTTGAACTGTACTTGTTTTTTCTTAATAAACAAATATCTACACTATCTATCATTCGAAATTCAGGGTAGAATTTGTGTCATTGCCCTAGAGATATCATTTTGCATTGTGTTCATTTTAGGAAACTAAATGCAGCAAAAAGGAACTAGACTCTTGAGCCACTGTCCACAGATCTCTTACTTTGGAGTGCTAGTTCAGACTACGATATTCAGTTAATGTATCATTATGGGATGTGTTGTTTATATGGTTTTATGTTGATTTGTTATTGTGTCTGGCCATGATGAAAGTTGCTGCCGAATCAATAAATAATAATAATACTCTGGAGTGGTCCCAATGAAGCCCTGTAGATTTGTGGATTGTGGTCTTGGGGTTGGTACTAGTTTCATTGATGAATTTTTGGTGAAACTGTTTGGGAAAAGACAGACTTGGGAACTCAAATTCATAACTCTGTTGGATTAAAAACTCTGACAACAACAAAACCAATGATTAACTAAATAAAGATTTGGGCATCAGAAGCAGGGCCAGCCTTAGAATTTGTAAGGTCTAGGATGAAAATAAAATGTGGGGCACCCTGTTGGCCCCACCCCCTTAGGGGCACCCTCCACAGGCCCCTAAAGGTGGTCATATCTGGGCCCCTACACCCTGCCCATGGGAAAAACAGGAGCCACTGTGGGGTCCCTAGAAAGAGTGGAGGCCTGGGCAGTCGCTCGCTCCGTGGTAAGGTGGCCCTGTTCAAAAGCCACTGTGCAAATGTGTAACAATCAGCCTGATGTTTACCTCTGCGCCTACTGTGTTCTTTTTGTTGTATTTAAATATTTTGAAAATGCTAGCTATGTTTCCTCCTTGAACTCATTTCCTACAGTCCACCCCACCCCACCCCTCACAGTGCTGACTATTACTATGTACATATTCCAGCCTGAATTTATTTTATCATTTGATTATTGTTCTTTAATAATCAAATGATCAAACACAAAATGATAAACTACAATTGATGATAGCGATTAACTGTTTGAAATACTAATGATTTTTCTCTTAAAGCCTTCCCCCAAAGTGATTGCTTTCATACATACACCTGGCTTGCATTTGCAGCAGGACTGATCCCAACCCCGTACATGCTCCAGAACACTGTTTGTGCGCACACTGTAGGCCCCATCCTTGTGTGTGTGTATGCGTGTGCCGCATGTGGTCTGTGTGCTGTTAGGAAGGACCTGACACAAGCAACAACACCCACCCACCCTCCGCATAAAGGAAACTATCTAAGGGAAGCAGTCTGGGGCACCAGTGTGAAATGTGTTATAAGCTGGGTTCATGACAAATTTGCTTGCCCCCTTCTCAGCACCCCTCCCCCCTCATGCAGGACACCTGGCCTGTTAGTAATCAGGAGTATCTGGCTGGTAGATTAAGCAGCAGTTAAGATACCAAGCTATCTCTACTTGAATAATAACCAGAAGCAGGCATCCCTCCCATTGTCAGGGCTGGGTCTTGAACCCATGGCCCTTGGGGTGCTGAGCAGGCTCTCCAGCACCCTGCGCCACCTGGTGGGCTTGTGAGGGTGTTGGGTTTTCCCCCTTCTGTCTCCCTTGTGTGCTTGCTCCCTGTGTGTCATGCCCCCTCCCAGCTGTA
>QEPC01002085.1:84389-120167 GCA_003113815.1 Sphenodon punctatus | reverse complement strand
CCCCCTGCTTCCAGGGTAGTGGTTACCCCGCCAACATCCCTGTGGTGGGTTCCTCCCTTGGCTCCGGACCCTGACCTCGATGATGAGTCGCGTACCTTCTTAGCCCAGGGTGCCTGGTAACGCTGCTGAGTAAATAATCTCTCGGGTGCAAGAGAGTGACTGAGAGGTTTCAGAGGGTCACCTTGGGGCCACCCTTTCCCCCCCTGTGCCTGGGCCTTGATTCCTCCTACCTTGTTTCCCCCTCCCCGGCTCTGTCCCCTGGAGCCTGATAGCACAGGCCTTCCTTCTCCTTCCTTGGTTTCCCCCACGGCTCCGTACCCCAGAGCCTGACACCCATCTAACAAATTACCTTGATTGCGATCTTGCTAGCTTGCCCTGAACTTCCATCTAAGTTCTTTTCTTGAAGCCAAATATTGTGAATGGGCTACCAACCCCACCTTAAAGTGATAATGGAAAACCAGTTCATGATACCTGAGCAATCTCCCACTTTGATTCCTTACACCCAGGAAGCTCTATCCAAGTACCCATTAAAACTTTGAGCGATCTCCAGCCTTGCTTCGTTTTCATACACCCAGGAAGCTCTATCCAAACACCCATTTAGACTTCGTTTTGCCTTTGTGCAAAGTCCCTATAAGTGGCTCAGACTCCCTTTGTTGGATGAGTCTTGCTCCTGGAGTGAGGTTGCATGGACACTCTCTGTTACACTGCTCTAGAAACCCTCCCAGTCAGGTGCCCCTCATCATGTCTGTCTGCCCCGCATCTACCCTTGACCTCTATGCTGGATCTTTGGGGTGTCCCCTCTTTGACAGGCCAGGAAAGGTAACCATTCCCCCATATCTCTCTCTCCCTCTGTTCACCTCCTAGTTGCCCTACTCTTCTAGCTGCTAGGCTGCTACAACTAACCTTCTTTTGTTACTATTTAAACTTCCCTCTTCTCTTGAAGAAGGAATCCTCACTCTGCCTGAGGGAACATCCCCACTTCTGTTCTTGACAACACTGTTGCCGGGCCAGCAGGACTTACTTTCTCAGTCCCGCCGACCCTCTGGAGTCAAGAACATTGTTGCATGGAGACTGCAGGGCAACAGTGACCTCAAGCACATCACCGGGGACCCACGTGGTTCCTTGGCCAGCACAGTCTGACCATGCCTCCCTAGGTCAAGGTCCTAGTGATGATCTATAAAGCCCTATACGGCCTTGGCCCCTCATACCTTAGGGACCGCCTCGCCCTTCATGCCCTGGAACGGCTCCTGCGGTCTGCTGGGGGTGCCCTCCTGGAGGTCCCCCGTGTGAAGCGGGGGGCCACGATGGAGCTCCTAGTGATGATCTACAAAGCCCTATACGGCCTTGGCCCCTCATACCTTAGGGACCGCCTCGCCTTTCGTGCCCTGGAACGGCTCCTGCGGTCTGCCAGGGGTGCCCGCCTGGAGGTCCCCCGTGTTAAGCAGGGGGCCACGATGGAGCGAGCATTCTCGGTGGTAGGGCCGCGGCTGTGGAACTCCCTTCCGGAGGAAGCTCGCCTGGCCCCAAGCCTTTTGACATTTCGGTGGAACTGTAAGACCTGGCTGTTTGCCCAGGCCTTTGGGAGGGAGGGTGCGGGGGGTGATTTTAATCCCCTGCCGATTTATCTATTTATTACTGTTTTTAGCCCTGTTTTTTGATGTATTTTATATTTATATTTTAACTGAATTTTAATTGTTTTTATTGTTGTTGTGAGCCGCCCTGAGCTGCATTGCAGGAGGGGGCGGGATATAAATCTGAAAAATAAATAAATAAATAAATAAAATAAATCTATCACCCTGGTGGCCATATGTGCCATGGCGAGCTCAGCAGCTTTCACTGCTGTGGTCTCCTCTAGATCCTCACTAGCCCTGCTATGGGCTTCCCCACCCCCTACTTCCTCTCCAGTTCTCTCCTTTCTGCCCCAATCCCCAGGTTCTGTCCTGAAAGAGCCTGCTCCCAGCCAGTAGGTATCTGCATCTCACTCCTCCACTGTATTAACCCCACAATCACTGGTTCAGATGGTGTATGTTTCCCTGAAATAAATAGCATTTTTCTTTTTTTAAACTTTGTCTATCTTGTCTCTGTGGGGACGTGGGGTTCAAGGAGTTGCAGTGCATCCCATCTACAGACTTAAGATCCCAGACACTTATGTGCCTTGATTAGAGATGTAAGCTAAATTCCCCAAATTGATCATTTCGGAAGTACCCACCTTGACATTGGGATCCCACTCCACGGGTGACCCAGTGGTAAAAGTGGTTCACAGGACTTGGGATCAGCCCCATGGTCTATAGTTCTGATATTTTACTTGCCTGAGGAAGAGCCTTTTGTGCCATAAAGACTTACAAACTCACTCCAATAGAAGTTGGTCTAAATATATCATCCAAACTACTGTGTCTATTCCTTACATTTGGGAATAGCACATCAACCACATGTTCTCTAGAGAAATTTTTAAGAACTTTAGGAGTAGAAGACAGACCAGAAAGAAAAACAACCTTCTCTCATCTGCCATCATGTAGAGCAGGGTTCAGGAACCTCAGACCCGGGGGGCAAATGTGGCCCTCGACAAGTATTTACGTGGCCCCTTTCCAGTGTCTGGATCTGGCTCCTGGATCCACTCACTACCCCCAAGCACTGAAAAACTGAGCTCAGAATAAGGGAGCAGAGACGAGGGCCTGCATACATGGGTAGGGGACAGATCCATGGCCCAGATCCATTATCTCGACCCTCCTTTTCTTGAATATACCTGTTAAGCACCTTCTTCCCCAACCTCTATGTGACCCTCGGAGCTCTTACTAATTTTCAATGTGGCCCCCGGGACAGACAGTATTCCCCATCCCTGATGTAGAGCATCCAAAAGCTGTTAAAATATTCTGTAAACTATAGAAGCATGAAAAAACCACAACTTCAGCATTTTAGCATTACTATAAATGCTGTACACCCAGTCCCCCAAACTGTTGTTAATGAAATCTCTGTTCCCACTCCACCAAAAGATTGCATATGATGACAATTACCTACCTTCTTCCATTTTAGATACACAATTGTTCTAGGTTATTCTTTTGTGTCTGTGAATGGTTTTTGAGATAAAATGAAAAAAGTCAACCCCCAATCTTCCCCAGACTCCCAAATTGCATTCTATGTATGCTTAGTAGCATTCAGAGATACACACAGGGGTAGAGACACAGGCTTCTGCTCAGCCCAGCAAACAGGTGGAGCTGAGAGGAAGCTGGATACTGTCTCCTACTTGGTAGGACAAAGTTTACATGACTTTGCACTCTGGCAGTGGTTAGGATTGCCTGCAGACTGGTGTAGTTTATATCAGCTGACTAGGCTGCTGAAGGGAATGTTAGTCAGCTAGAGTGCAGAGCCCTTTGTCTAGAGGAGAAATGGATATTTATATATATAACGGTGTTATAAATGAGATGAAAGCTCATTTATATTTATAACAGTGTTATAAATGAGATGATAGCTCACATCAGGAGGGTGTCCAGCCCACGTTCAATGTCCATTTATTACTAGGTGGCTGTGAAATGCATATTCTCATGTGCCACGGGACCTTCACTCATGGCGGAGTCACTGGGCATTGCGACCTACTGTGCAGGCTAATAACTTTTCAGTCATGTGTCCACCCCCATCTATTAAGGATACGTGCAGCCTCTGTAAAGGCAAAACACCTAGAGCAGTTCCAATGGTCAGAACAGTGAGCACTCTCACTGCTCTCACTCTCCCTGGGACTTCTACTGTGTAAGTTCACTTTGGAGAGTTCAAAAATCTGTACTCTGAAAGGTGTAGTGTTGGAGGGGGGGGGGAGGGACAGGAAACAAACAGCAGGGACAGCTTCCTGGACCCAGAATTCCTCGTGGCTTTGAATCATGAGGGAGGGATGGTGGTGGATTGAGTGTGGTGCCTGCCCATGTATTGAGTTTGCCACGTGAAACTCCCTGAGTGGAGGCTGCCCAGTGCCCAGACTAAACATGGGATTCCTGCGGGCTATCGTCCATTATCTATAAACACCCTACTAAAAATTTGCTTGCTTCAAACTGGATCTGACAAAGCAGACATTTGTTACCCCCACTCCTACTGAAAATCTTCTTTAGATATTTTCGTTTGGATATTTGTTGACAACAGTCAATTTGCTGCCTATCTCCGCAGTGAAGAAACTTACCAGATTTTCATCACATTCCTTTGTTCCTATTCAGGAATACACTTTGATAGGTACTTTTGGTACTCTCTGGTATTTTTGGTGTGTGCTGGCACATTGGCAGGAGGAGGAGGAAGACACAGCACAGACAGATCAAACATGGTAGGACAGCGCTGCCTCCTTCCTATTCCCCGTTCCTCCCCCGGATAGAACAAAGAGGACATGCAGGTGAAAAACACAATGGGCCAGCTGCTGAGAAAGCAATGAAACCACAACATGAAGTGACACCAAGTGGGATGACATCGCAAAGCAACAGAATTGTGAAACACCTCGCAGACTCAAAGATTCTAGTGAATGTTCAGCAATGTTTCCAGCATGACACGATTTCCCATTGATTCAGAAACTACTGATCTATTCAGCACTAATTGTTACCTTTCCAAATCTGTACACCTTCAAGATGGATCCATTGAAACATGTTATGGCTTAATTGATTGTATTAAATGTAATGTGAAATTAAGGAGCCTTGATCTCTGAAGGGAAGATTAGCAGCAGCTAATCATCACTATATTTTCTAGCACTGTGCAGCTGTTCAATTTTAATTATTTTTTCCTAATTTTTCCCTTTACTAGGATCACCTTTTCAATAATATGGATCAGCATGCCATCATCTCCTTGTCACCCATCCTCACCTTATTTAGCAATTTGAGGTCATCAAAAACCACATGGATGCCCATTTGCATTGCAACCTGGACACTGAATACTCCTCTTGTATCATCATTGCAGAGAAATAATTCAGAGCCCAGTTGGGTGTGACACTCGGAAGCTCATAGAGAAAACCAGCATAGGGAATCTCTGTGTTCTAACACCAGTGCCGACAACGCAATGAAACAGAGCTGCCCATGTTGTAAATAGATCTTTTCTACAGCCTCAGTCAGTTTTTAATGAGACAACTGCATAATTCCTAATTTCATCTGGTTTTCTCAGTGATTAGATGAACTACTTATAAGCAACAGGAAGCATCTAAAAAGAAGACAGAGTAAACACAACATATAGAACAACTCCAAGTATTATACTAAGGCCGTTTTTACATGAGACAGTCCAACTCATGTCCACGCAGATCTGCTGCGTGGGCATGAGTGGGTTGGTTGCTGCCCGTGTGCATGCTGTGGCTGGTGAGTGGGTGTGGGTGGGTGTGTGCATGCGTGTGAAACTGGCAAAAATTGAGGTTGTTCCATGAGTGGGGATGCGTGGGGATCGGTGTGCGACCGTCTGCACTTAACCCCCACCAGCATTGCCCCTGCTGCCGCGGTGCACACCGGTCCCGCCTGCACGGCAGCTCGTATCAAAACAGCCTAAGGCAGTGCTCAGCACTGTATAGGAAAACAACATGATACTGTACTCATAGACTTACTGTCTGTGTCTGAACCAACTGTCCCAAGGCAATAGCAGCAGGTTGTAGTAAGCTGTTCTCTACAGAGTCTCACCACAGCACTGGGGCTCTGCGATGTAATTCAGGAAGCTATAGTTTTAGTTCCCACAGGCTGTCAGTTACCAGCAGGGAATTCAAACATTACACTCATAGCAGCACTCAGTGGCATAACCAATTCCCTTGCTGCGTCAGGCTGGTGTGGCTCAGCCAGTGATGTGTTACTTACTTAGTCCAGAGAGAGAGAGAAGTGCTTTTTAAAAAAAACCAAAATGGCAAGATTTCTATAGGCTCTTTGCAAATAAAAAATATACCTTCCAGGGAATCAGATTTTACAAATTGGCACCGGCAGCATGAGTGCAAAAGGATGACGAGATGCCCGCTGCTGCCTCTCAGTCCTAGTTAATTTAGTAAATAAAAGGATTATTTCATACATTAACAGGTGTGCAAAAGCATAAAGTGGCATGGCTGTACCAGAACAGGTGGCAGTACTTTTACCATCAGTCTGTCTGCAGCAGTGCCTTATACAACCTCAGAAGAGACTAGAACTGGTACTGCTGTGTGCAGACCAGAAGGCTGCTGCCACTGTGGTCTGCTAAGATCAACTGTTCAGTAGGGATGGGCATTATAGATTCTGTACTCTTATACACTGGTTCTTGGGATGGACGAGTAAACCTAGTTATTCTATCCGCTGCTAGACTGAGTACTCTTGGATTCTGGATTCACTAAATGCACTTGTTTGTTTATAGTGGTACCTTTCATGCATACAACATCCCTGTGGTATATCTGAACTGCCGGCACCCACTGCCACTTACATATACTTCTCCTGCCCCCAGGATCTCTTATTATTATTAGGGATGGGTGTTACAGCTTCAGATTAATCCGTAACTGTCTGTAACAGACCGTTATAATCCGGACCAAACTGCACCATGCCCTTCCAGTTATTGTTCTGGATTTATGGACCCAGATTTCCCCTCCCTCCCCTGTTCCCTAGGGTTATGGGGTGGTACTTTCCAGCCTCGGAGGGCTTGATTGAAGAGCTGTTGCAAGGGCTCCAGCAGGCTCCCTTGGCATGGTGCACTGCCTGTTCTGGATCATGCATGTGCAAAATGACCACTGGGGATGTTTTGCGCATGAAAAAAGGCTGCCACCCTTAACCGAAATCACAGCAACATGGCCACCACCCTTAACCAAAATGGCTCCGGTTGCCATTTGCACATACATGATCTGGAGTAGGGAGCACGCCACAGCAAGAGAGCCTGCTGGTTCCCCAACAATAGCAGTGATGCTTCTGTGAATTAAGTCCTCTAAAGCTGGTAAGTACTACTTCAGGGCCCTGAGGAATGGGGGGTGAGGGGAAATCTGAATCCATAAATCTGAATATGTAATTAATCCAAAGTTTTAAAAATCCAAATCCATAATTAATACAAATCGAAATATCGACCCTAATTCCCATCCCTTATTACTAAACTGCAGTCTAATTGACTGTTACCTATATAAACAACACAATATGGCCCAAGCTACGATCAATAGACCATCACATTTCTTCATTATCTATTTATTACATTTTTGCAGCAGAAATCCTCCAGGCATCGTCAGCACTGATCCAGCCTTTCACAATTGTCTCCCAGTGGGCCTCCCTAATCTTCTTTTGTCAGAGGCTTCTTTAAATCAAAATAAACCAGAATGTTATACTTAGAGTGGGCATACAAATTCTGCTGTTATGCTGGGAATTGACATCCTTCCTTAGCTCTACTCATGAGTTCCTTTGTATGTTACTAAATTATCATTTCCCATACAAAAAAACAACCTCAAACCCAGGGATTAGGGGTTGGACTAAAGGTAGAATTTTGTATTGGGCTTTTTTGGTTTTGGTTCTTCTTGATTTTCAGATCTAATTTCGGTTTTGGAGTTTTGGGGGGGGGGGGGGTTTCATTTATTTTTTCTGTATTTTTTTTGTCATTGACTTCAATGGATTTTCTCCCATTGAAGTCAACGAAAAAAAACACAAAATGCTGGAACAACCCCCCCGCCCCCCTGAAATTTCAGGTTTTAAAACCAACAGCCATTTTGGGGTCATTTCGGTTCTATCTGAAACCGCCCCCCCCCCCGAGCTGAAACAAGTACCCACAAAACCAGGTATGCCTGTTTAAATTGTGGTATTCGACCTGTCTTGGTAACATCGGGTACCAGTTGGTAGCTGATTTGTGTCCAACAGACTAGCTGATGCACCAATTTACCATTTTTATCCCAATTTTCCAAATTCTGTTACCAATTTTCTAACTTTCAGAATGGATTTTTTAAAGTTTCTTTTCTTATTCCTGTACCGATTTACTATTTTACCATAAAATGGTAACTTGGTATCTTTGTAATGGTAATAGCCTGGTATTTTCGGGTAATTGGTTACACAGTAACTGGATACTTCGGTACTTGATACACAAGTACATGGGTAATTAGGTACACAGTAATTGGGTACTTGGTGCCCAGATACTGATTGGGCACCTGGTAGACTATTTGAAAATGCAGGTAGTACCCCTGGATAGCAAATGTGCTACCTGTTTCAGCTTTAACATGTTACATGGTAAAGGAGAAAAGTAAATATTCATTAACAAACATTTGTAAACTAGTAGGATAAAAGAAAAAGCATTTCCTGTAAGGATGTGCATTTTGGTTTTGGAAATACAATTCTGAAACTGAAATTTCTGTTTTCAAAATTTGGAATTAATTCAAAATTCTGAAATCAGAATTTTTGAAAAAAATCTGAAATTTCATAATTTGGAATGATTTTGGAATTTTCTGCAGCGGGACCCTTGGGGAGCCCTCATGCAATGTCAGAATTGGAATTTCCAATTTTGCAATACATCAGAATTGTAATTTTTGATTAATTCCCAAAATTCCAAATTCCAAAATTCTGAGATTCTACAAATCCAAAATAATTACAGAATTCTGAAATACGTAATGGGTCCCTCATGCACACCCCTAAATTCCAGCCAGCCAGCACCAAAAGAAAAAAGTCTGATTCAAAAAGAGTAGGGGGCAATGTTCAAACATCAGTTAGTGGGAATTCTCAGCTACAAAAGGGGCCATTATTTTCATTCCAGGGACATCAACTTTAATAAAAAATTGTGTCCTTACTTTTGGGCCTTCGGCATCTTTCCAAAATTTCATTTAAATTGATCTTTAGGGCTTGATCTGTAGGGGCTTGCCAGGGCTCAGCAATTAAATTCAAGGGGGAGACATGTGCTAGGAAATATCCTCAGTTGGAGTGTGCACCTGAAATGAGACAGATAAGGAAAAGACTGATGTTGGCCTTTTGGGGGTTATTTAGCTTTTACAAATGACTCTCCTGCCCTACCCCCTGTTAAAATCATCATATAGATCTAAATCACAAGAAGTCCTAATTTATAGTCGGCTGTAGAGAGTCAGTGGTCATCCAGTTGCTGACAACTGCAGAATAGGGTTCATTTCCTTGCTCTAACAAGCTGGGGAGGGATGTGGCTTCTGGGTCAAGCTTGGGCTCCAGCAATTAATTAATTAATTAATTAATTAATTAATTCCTTCCTTCCTTCCTTCCTTCCTAAACAGCTGTCTTCAGAATAAAAGATCCTTACGGTGGGGGCAGAATATATCCACACATGCAAATAAAGTATATGTATGATCTTATAACAATAGGTGCTATTGAAGGGAGATACAGCCCCTTTGATTGTCAAAAATCCCACTGATGTGCATTGAGCATTAACATGTCTACCGCTTAGAAAACCAGAATTTATTAGTTCACTTGCTGCACAGAATCATTTTATTTTTAAAAAACATTGAGCATGATTAACAATTGGAACAGACAGCAAAGGACTGGTAGTGGATTCTCCATCACTTGCAATTTTCAAATCAAGGTTTGATGAGATTGGCTACTACATGTGATCACACAGAAATAACTGGGGGAAATTAAAAGGCTTTGGCAATACAATGGGTCAGATGAGGTGATCAGCAGTCCTCTGTGACCTTAAAACAAGTCTAAGAATTAAAGCCACATATTGGACCCAAATGCAAGCTTGCGAACCGATGTGTTCAAGAGAACTGAGAAAAACTTGTTATTAAAGACCTCAAATGACAGCAGCAAATAGCAGTGAGAAAACAGAAGTAGTGCAAAGTTTAAAGTGCCAGTTCTGTGATATTGAAATTGATGGATGAGCAGACAGAGTCAAGGAACACCTACAAAGCAAAGGACACGAATCTCCGGAACGCAAGCCTGAGATGAGATATAAGGTCTCACTGAGAGGTTCATTTATACAGGCTCGTCATATGGATAGAGACTAAAACAGTGTTATAAGTGAACTTGTTCAGAGTGTGTGATGTATTTTGAAGGGCAACCATTTTTCCTTGCTGCTGAACTCAGAAGGTGAATTTCAAAAATAATCTATTCCAGCATAGGAAAACCAAATGGAGAAAGGTAACAAAAAAAATTGTTTTGTGTGGAAATGACATAGCACTGATAAGCAAGATACCAGGTGGCTTTTAAACAACATTGTGTTTAGCTAAGGTATTAATGAAACACCTGGTAGCCAATCCACAGTCCACTGTAAATAATCAGAGTATCTGCAGCAATATCAACAGGTTTTGAATCAAGCCATTGATGTGCATTTCCAACCTGAAGGCTATGACTGATTACATCATGCACCTTAGGAAGGCAAATACAGAACTACTTATTTTGTAAGATGAATATAAGAACATTCTATACTCAAAAAATCCTCAGTTGAAGAGAGACGTTAAGGCCATTACTAATTCAATCATGCTCCAAAAAGCATGAAGATTGTAAGTTAAGGCTCCTGTCTTAACTTCCGTGCCATGTAAGCAGTAAAGACGTTGTACAATCTCGCATATTGTGCTCGCTGAGAATTTTCAGACGTTACACTGGGCCGATTCACCACAACGAATCCCCCGGTGGGGGTGAATGAAATAACCACCCCCCATGGTCAAAAAATGGCTCAAATAGACGTATCGGCTGATCCCGGTGGGGAATCGTGGAGGGGACGGGGCCCCACAGCGCAACGTGTGGCTGCACAGCCCTGCCCCCCCATGCTCCCCCACCGCCCGCCCTCTGGAGAGACAGGCGGGCGCTGCAGCCAATGCGGCCGCAGCTCCCAGACACTTTAACCACGGCCTGGAATCCCGCCGGGGATTTCGGGCCGTGATCGCCGACCAGACTTTACTTTTTATTGCTTCCCGCCGGGAATCACTTTGACCATGCTTTCGGCGCTTGTCCCGTGGGGAGCCTGGGAAGCATGGTTGAAATTGACCCCATGTGGGAATCGGCCATGGTGAACATCTGGCGGCCGCCAAACAGACGTTCAGGGTGCTTTGGCCCCGCAGCAAAATTGACCGTGGTTCACTGTGGTTGACTGTGATCTGGTAACTTCTGAAAATACCCTTAGCCTCCATGCACCCACACTTTTCCTTGGTCTTTCAGCCCCAAGTCTCTTCCTCTGCAGGTTGGGGTCAACACTGAAGCTGGGTACAGTGCTATATAGATGTTTAATAAGAATTTAAAGTTGGGTACATATTATAATTAATAAAGTGAATTGCCCATTGGAAGGAATGGAGGCAACAACAATGCCAATTTGGAAATAAATCCTATTGTCATTCGCAGATCCCATTATGTGTCTGTGAAAGAATAAAATGGAACTGTATTTCAGTGGGAGGGGAAAGATGAAGAAGGCACTAGGGAGTGTTTTTGGAATGGGTGGAATGACAAGGAGAAACAGGGATGTGTTTTGAAGGGCAACTGTTTTTCCTTGCTGCTGAACTCCGAAGATGAATTTGTAAGATAATCTATCCCATAGAAAAACCAAATGCAGAGCGTGTAATGAAAAAATATTTTTCTGGTAATGTCATAGCAGTTATAAGCAAGAAACCAGGCTTCTCTAAAGCACACATTTGGAATGGCTGAAATGACAGGGAGAAAAAGGGATAGGGTGCAGAAGTAATGAACTGGGCAGAATGACAGGAGGAACAAGTAGAATGACAAGGTTCTGAATGAAATAAGTGATTCAGAAGAGTGACAGGATACTATGGGAAGCATTCTTATCATTCCAGCCAGTTCCCATAGCTACCTCCCTGTCGTTCCACTCCCTATTGCCTCCTGCCATAACCACCTCCTCTCCAATTTCTTTTTTGTCATTCCACACACATATCCTTACTCCTTTTTCTTATCAGAAACACAGCTCATTGTATTTCACAGGAATCTTGGTTTCTCTATGAGGGATTGGGGGCTAGTAGTTTGTGGGGGAGACTTGAGGCCAGGACTCCTGGGTTCTCTGTTACATACAGTAGGAGGGCTTGGAGCCAGGACTCTTGGGGTCCCTGGGAGGAGAGTGGGGGCAAGTGGCTTAGAGCAGTAGAGACTTGGATACAGGATTCCTCCATTCCTCAGGAGGACAGTGGGGGCTAATGGACTAGAATGGGGTGGGGGCTGGGAGCCAGGACTCCAGGTAGACTAGAGCTGAAACTCATTTCTCAATGAAAGTCACAATTCTCATCTAGTTCTTGCAAATGAGAACAAGATGAGAACTGGATGGATTCTCGCTGAGAAACACAAGAATCTTGAGAACAAAATACCAGTGCTGATGCTGGTGTGGGGATTGATAGAGGTGTGCACCAGGATCCCTTGTTGTTTTTGTTTTTGTTATTCAAATTTATCATTTTATTTCATAAATATCAAATTTTTGTTTTTGTTTTTGCTTTTGTTTTCATTTTCCATTGGCTTCAATCAAAAACACATTTTCAGCTGTGAAGTTTTTGTTTTTCACTATATTTGGATGAAACATGGAGTGAATATACCTACATGCACAGCATTATGTGTACCAACTGCCAAAAAGATTGGATAAAGGAATAGACTTTTAGAAGCAGTTGAATTAGTTTATTTTGCAAACATCTTCATATACATTTCTAGGTGTAACTTCTTGGTCTCACATTTAATGTAGATGAAACCTGGCATGTTTATACCCTTTCCTATATTTACTATCTGTGCCAACTTTCAGAAGTATTGGATAAAGGGTCCTGGTGGTATAATCAATGAACATATAAATTTATATCTGACTGTAACATCTTTGTAGTCCAGCCAGTGTATATGGAATTTGGGAGGACTTTATAACACACTTGCATGATCATATCTCACAAATATCAGACAGATGTGATAAAGGGTCCCGATTTTATATGCCTGCACAGCATACGCAGAGAAGAACCTATGCCAGGGGTTCTCTTATGTGTCAGCGTGGTAGAAGATCAGTTTGTGATGCCAATTGGACAGCAGAAATTTCAGCCAAATATCCTCATTCTGTGCTGTAACAATCCCAGCAGCTCTCCCCCACATGTTACTGGGAAGTAAGAAGCATCTGTTTAAGAAAGAGCCAATAGAGATTCTCTTATGTCCTCTTTCACAGTGCTGCAGGATGTGATTGTGATGATAATTGGCCAGCTTGGATGTGTAAACTATGTCTCCTGACTTCTGGGATGTTACCCCCAAAGTCTCAGTTATGTTCCTTCTATCCCCGCCTCAGGGCTGCCCCCTATGCCTGCCTCGAAGCAACTACCAATTGGTCCTGTAAAGCTAGAAGCATGCAGTAATGTGTTTGGCCAGTGAATGTGTATGTCAGTCTTTTGGGTTGCTCAACATCATCCCTCCTACAATCTTTCTCCCCCTGCCATGCACAGTGCCTGCCTCTGACTGGCACTGCATGTGCTGCTATTTATCTGAATAATGATCTTCACGGGACAACATCAATTGCTTATAAAATTGGGTCCCTTTATCAAATTGTCCTGCAGATTGGAATAGATGACAGGGAAGGTATGTGATACATTCCCGCCAAATATCTTGTAAACAGGATGGAACATACAAATGTTACAGTTGGAAATATATTTTCAAGTTAATGTCTTCGAGCCTTCATCCACTCTTTCTGAAAATTGGCAGAAGTGTTAAGGTTCTGGAGGGACAAAATATTGACAGGTTTCATGTAAATTGTAGATGAAGAAGAGGTAGTTATGAATGTGTATGGAGCTTTTCTTAAACTCACAATGTTCAATTGCTTCTAAAATGGGTTCCCTTTATCTAACTGTTTCAAGATGTGGTAAACATAGGGTGATTTCAGACGTTACGAGATCACGGTGAACCACACTGAACCACGCTCAACCCCCCCCGCGGGGCCAAAGGGCCCGGAACGTCTGAACGGCGTGCGCCAGATGTTCATCACGCTCAATACCCACATGGGGTCAGTTTCAACCACGCTTCCCGGGCTAGCCGGGGGAAGGTCTCGGGAAGCGTGGTCAAACCAACCCCCACAGGGAACCAAGCAAAAGTAACGTCTGGACGCCAATCCCCCAGCGGAACCAAAAAAATGGAGCCCCGGCCGGGGACGAGGCACGCAGCGTCGCTGCCAGGCAACCAGCACCAACACAAACACCGGAGGGAGATTTAAAGCGAGAGCAGCAGCAAGCAAGCGTGGCGGGATGGAGCGAGGAGGGAAGCGGAAGAGACCGGAGGCACGAACAGCGACAGCGGCGGCACAGGAGGCGGAGGACGTGCAGCCAGGCCCAGCGATGCAGGCGGAGGGGGCACAGGTGCAGGAAGGGGGCACACGGGAGCACCCGACCAGGGAGGCGCCCCGGGAACACCAACCACAGCTGCAGCCGGGTCGCGCCGCCCCGGGGACAGCGGCCGGAACAGGCCCACAGGAGGCACCCAGGAAACGGGTAAGGGCACCCACTGGGAGGGGAACAGGGGGCACAGGGGAACCCCCTGTGGAGGGGGCCGGGGGGACCCCGGGCGGAAGGCAGGGGGGCAGGGGGACCCCGGGCGGAGGGCAGGGGGGCAGGGGGCCCCCGAGAGGGCCCACACCCTCACCCAGCAACCAACCACCCCCCTTCCCCCCCCCAGACACGAAAGTCGGCCCGGGCGGACGAGCCCCAGGAGGAGCCCGGCCCCCGGCCCCTGGAGGCGCACCCCCAGGAGGAGGTGGAGGAGGAGCACAGGCAGGTGCAGCAGGAGCTGCACCGGGAGGAGGAACAGCAGGGGCCCAGCCGGAGGAAGGCCTATCACAGAGGGGGACAGTGGGGCCTCCAGGAGACCCGGGACTTCATACGGATCTGGGGGACCCTCGAGTACCAGGTGGAGCTCGCAATAAACCAGCGCAACGAGCATGTCTACCGGGACATCGTGCGCGACATGGAGGCGGCGGGGCACGAGCGCACTGTCAACCAGTGTCGCTCAAAGGCCAAGGAGCTCAAGAGGGGGTACAAGGCCCTCAAGGACAATAACAGCCGCTCCGGCCACGGGGCCCGCACCGCCCCCTACTACGATGCCCTGGACCGCATCCTTCACATGAAGGGCTCCATCGTTGCCCCACGCCTGGTGGGCAGCGCTGTGGTCCAGGGCAGGGAGCGGGCCGAGGTACCCCCTCCCCTCGCCGCCCGCCCGGTAGACACGAGCTCAGGGGACCCCCACCCCCAGGAGGACCACCCGGGACCCGCAGAAGCCCCAAGGCCCCCCCCCAGCAGCAGCCCGGAGACATCCCAACGCCGGGCCGGCCAGGCGGAGTCGGAGGTCGGCACCTTCACCACCCTCAGCCAGTGGTCCCAGGGGGAGCACTCCCAGGGTGAGGCGCCGGCCTCCGAAGGCTCGGAGACGGACATAGAGGGTAAGCGGGCCCCCAGGGCAGGGGGGGGCACGACCAGGGGGCCGGTGGCAGGGGCGGGGGTGGGGGCCCTGCTGCAGGGGCCACAACCAGCCCCCTTCACCCGCTCCCCCCTCTCCCGCCCGCAGGACATGGGGAGCCCCAGGACCGGGCCAGCGAGACGGTGCAGGCCCCCGCGGAGGGCACAGGAGAGCAGGTGCCGGACCCAGGTAAGGCGGGAGGGCTGGGATTGCGGGAGGGCCCCCCGGGCGCCAGCCCAGGGGGGCCTCTGGCCTCAGTGGGGGAGGGGGGGCAGGGGGCCCCGGGACCCGACCCCGCTAGGGGACAGGGCCCTGCACTGACCCACCCGCCCATTTCCACAGGGCAGCCCCCGCGCGCGGCGCCTCCGCCGGCCGCGGCCCCAGCCCAGCGGATGCGGGAGTACCGGGCGCGGGTCCGCAGGCGCAGGGAGGAGCAAGCGGAGGACATCGTCCGCAGGGCGGAGGAACAGGGGGAGCGCATGATCGCCTCCGTGGACCGCATGGAGGCGGCCATAGAGCGGTCCATGGAGAAGGCCCTGGAGACAGACCGCCGGCTGGAGGCGGAGGTGCGCCTGGAGCGGAGGCGGGAGCGCCGGGAGCACCAGCGGCAGCAGGGGCTGCTCAGGGGCCTCCGGCAGGACATACAGGGCATGGTGCGGGAGCACAGCGCAAAGATGGACAGGTCCCACGACATTGGGACCTCCCTGCTCCTGCATGCGGGCACCATGTGTGCCTACGTGATGGCCGGCGCACCTCCGGGCGCCCTGCCCGCCCAGGTCCCCATGCCGGGCCCCTCGGCGCCCCCGGGCCCAGCCCTGCCGCCCCTGGCGCCCCCCCGGCCCCAGGGCCCTCGCATGCGCCTCCCAGTGCCCCCGGGCCTCCGGAGGGTCCAGCCCCCCCGGGGCGCGACCGGGGCACCGGGCACAGCTGCCCATCCGCCGCCCGGCCCCCTGCCGGGGCCGGGACCGGCCCAGGACACGGCAGGGGACACGGACAGTGGGGGGGAGGGGAGCTCCCAGAGCTCGGTGGGCCCAAGCGGCCGCACGAGGGGTCGGCCCAGGAAACGCGGGGGGATGGTGGGAAGGGGGGGGAGGGGGAGGGCCACATGAGGGCGGGTGGTGGACGGGGTCACGGGGACGGGGGTGGGGAGGGGGCACAGGGTGATTGTGTGCACTGTGTGGGCAATAAAGTGTTGTAAAGAGACAGTTGTCCCCGGCCCGTTTGTGGGGGGGACAGGGCTGTGGGACCGCGTGTACAGGGGCATGGGCACGGAACGGGGGGTGGGGCCCCCAGGGGCGGGAAGGCCCTCACAGCGGGCCCCCCCGGGCGATGTGGGTTGCAAGGGCGTTCCGGATCCTTTTGGCATACCGGTACTCCCGGGGGTTCCCTGCGTTCACGTACAGGGGAACAGGACCGGGGGGCCGGTGGGGCTCGGGGTACTCCAGGGCCGCCCCCTCGGTCTCGCACACATTGTGCAGAACGCAGCAGGCACCGATCACCAGGGCGGAGGTGGGGACGGTGAAGTCCAGGCGGCCAGCTAGACTCCTCCAGCGCTGCTTCAGGGCCCTGAAGGCACGCTCCACCACGGTCCGGCTCGCACACAGGCGGGTATTGTATACCTGCTCCGCAGGGGTGCTCGGGACAGGGTAGACCTTCATCAGCCAGCGGGTCAGGGGGTAGGCGGGGTCCCCCAGGATGCAGGGGGGCATGGGAACACCCTCGATCCACCTCATGCCCATGTCCGCGAAGTCCCCCCGGTACATGCGGGCATAGAAGGGGGAGATGGTCATGATCCTGGCGTCGTGACTCCGGCCGGAGTTGCCCGTGTAGATGTCTATGAAGCGGGCCCGGTGGTCCACCACCCCCTGCAGGTGCAGGGAGTAGTATCCGTGCCGGTTCACATACTCCAGGGCCTCCCCCGCGGCCGGGCGCAGGATCTCGATGTGTGTGCCGTCCACGGCTCCGATGCAGTTCGGGAAGCCCCCGGCCGCGAAGCCAGCCATCACAGCGCCCTGGTCCAGGAGCTGGATGGTCCTGTCGAGGAGCACGCCCTCCACAGCCTCGCACACATCCCGCACGATGCAGGCGACCGTGCTGAGCCCCACCCCGAAGTGCTGGGACACGGAGCGGCAGGAGTCGGGCGTTGCGAGGGCCCAGACCCCTATGGCCACCCGCTGGACCATGGGGATGGGCTCCCGCATGGAGGTGTGCTGCCGCTCCAGCCAGGGCGTGAGGAGCTCCGCTAGGCGCAGCAGGGTGGCCTTGCCCATCCGGAAGTGGGACCCCCACTCGGCCTCCCCCCAGTGGGCCTGGGCCCGCTCCCACCAGGCCTGGGGCCGCTCCGTGACCCATAGGCTCCGCGCTATGGGCATAGCCAGCAGCGCTGCCCGGCGGAGGGTCTGCGTTGCCCAGCGGAACCGCCTCGCGGCCCCTCGGAGCGCAGCGGGCCGGGTGAGGCTCCGGCAGGCGGCCAGCCACGCCCCCCAGGCCCGGCGCCGAGCCCTGAGCCGGCCACGGACTCTCCTGCGGGCCTGCTGGCCCCGGAGGCGCACGCCAGCCCGCAGGGCCAGGACATAGCGCAGGCGGACGGCCAGGTGCACCCTCTCGGTCAGGAGGCACAGCTGCTCAGTGTGGTCACGGTGCCACTCAGCCGCGAGCGCGAGGAACATCCAGTTCCCACCTGCCCTATCGCGCTCCATGGTGCTGGGGCCCCGGTGGGGGCTGGGAGCGCTTATGCCGGCCCGGTGCTGGTGGCCCCGCCCGGGGGTCGGCCTCGCGGCCCTGCGCGCGCCCTGTGCCGGTGCATTCCGGCTGCTCCCGCCCCCAGCACCCCGGGCCCCCTCCCCTCGCTGTTTGTAGCGGGATGGCCTTGAAGGTGCGATTAGGCAGACAGAGAGCTCGCTGTTGTTCTCTGCAGCTGTGCCGGGCCCGCACCCCACGCCTCGCTCTGTTGTGCTACAATGTTGCGGTGCGGGCCCGTGTTCCCTGTCCCGGGGGCCGGGCCGAGCCTCTCCCGGCCCTGGGCAGTCTGTGTGCCCTCCGGGCTCCGTGTCCCATTCCCTGTTGTGCTGGACCATGGCTGGCTGCCCATCCATGGGGCTCCCGCTGTCCGGCCCCCAAGGGGCCCCCCATATCTGGGCCTTCCGCGAGACCATGTCTCTGTGCGACCTGTGGCACACCCCTGCCGTGCAGCTGCTCCTGGCCGGGCCGGGGAGCCGTGCAGGTGCCTACGAGAGCCTGAGCTCCGGGCTCCGTTACTTTGGCCATGTGGTGAGCGCCCGTGATTGCCGGCTGCATGCGGAGGCCCTGGGGCTGGCTCGTTTCCCCGAGGGGCGCATCCCGGAGGTGCTGTGCGCCCATGTGCCCTGGAGCGCCTCTGAGACCGTGTCAGCGCTGGTGGTGTGTGGTCTGGGCGCCTACTCGGAGTGCCTGGCCGAGGGTGGCCCTGCCTTGGCCGTGAGCTACTTCTCCTGTGTTCACGGGGCCCGTGGGTACCAGCGCACCCGTGGGGCGGCGTTCCAGCGGCTTCTGGAGCTGGGGCATCTTCCGTGGCCCCCTTCTGCTGCCTGCTGTGTGCCGGAGCCCTCCGCGGTGGAGATGTCATCCCTGTTGGCGGTGTGGGCGCGTGTGGATGTGCAGCTGGCCCTCACCATGCCCGATCCCTTCGAGGCCTACTACCTGATCGCCCACTACATGTCCTTGCAGGGGTACCGCCGGGGCATGCTGCACTGGCCCCACCTGGTCCACCGGGCGGGCCACCCGGGCCCTCGGGCCAGCGGGGCCCCCGGCAGCGGCCCGTGAGCCCCGCGTCGCTGGCCTGCCCCCCCCGGCGTGGTGCCCCCGTGTGGGCTCCCGCCCCGGCCCGGGGGGGGGGCCTGGTCCCCGCTGGCCGCTCCCGACCTGCGGACCCCACCTCGGTGAGCTCCCGCCCGCCTCGCTGCTTGCTGCTGCCCCTGGCCGTGGTCCTGGGCCCCCTCCATCCCCGTGACTCCGTGGGTGCTGCCTGAGCGTCGCTGGTGCTGCGGAGGAGCACCGCTGGACCCGGCTGCCCTGCCTGTGCCAGCCTTTGACTGTGGGGCCCCCTTCCTCCTCCTCCTGGCGCCCCTCCGCCGGCCTCGCTGTGCTTTGGGGGCCCCCAACGTGCCTTGCTCCGGGGGTCCGCCCCCCCCCTCCGAGACTGCCTCTGTTCCTGTGGGGGCACCTCCTTGGACTGGACTGGACTGGGGTGGTGTGGGGGTTGCTGCTGTCCGTGCCTTGCCCCGTGGTGGTGCCCCCCCCCTCCCTGCCGGTGTTCCGGGTGGGGCGTTCCGGGCGCCCCTTCCCCCCTTCCCGGCCTTTCCCTGGTGTGAGTGTGTGTGCCCGGGCGTGTGGCCGTGCATTGTGCCCTGCTGCGGGACCGCTGTGTGAGCCGGCTGTCAGCCTGTTCTCGCTCTTCCCCCCTCCCTTCCCGTTTCCCTTGTGTGGGCGTTCCCTTGAGTGCCTTGTGGCTTCGTTTGCCCTCAGTCGGCCATGTCTGTGTCCCGCCCCTGCCCGGTGCCTTGTGGGGGTTTAGCGCCCGCCGGGGGTTCGGCTGCACGTCTGTTGTGCTGCCACGGGCCGTGATGGTGCGGCCCGGTTCCGGGCCGTGGTCCCGTTCCCGGCACGTCTGTTTGGGTCGTTTTCCAACCCCCGGGCGTGGTTGCGCTGTTCGCCCCCCCTGGTGGTTCGCTGTGGTGAACCGGCCGCCCGTAACGTCTGAAAGTACCCATAGTGTCTTCCACTGTGGATACAATCTTCCCAAGTTTCATCAGAACTGAATAAGAAGCAAAAAATGTTATAGCTGGAGATACAATCTTCAGTTTTTCCCTTCATTTCAAAAACAAAATGTCATTTTGTTTCTATTTTCATTATTATGATTTGTCATTTTCGTTATTGCAATAATGATAATGACAATTTTCATTATCATTATTGTAATAACAAAAACAACATGAACATCCTGGTGGAGAGGAAAAGCCATGATATCCCTTCCCCAGCTCTCTTACCTTGTCTGGGGCTGGCAGCTCAGAGGACATGAGCAGTCTGTGTGGAGCTCTTGAGACCCGATAGAGAATGATCAGAAATGGGAGGGAAGTGACCAGGAGCCGGGAGGGGGCAAACTCAGCAGACATTTTCAGCATTCTATTGGCTAGCAGGAGTCAGCAACCAGTTGAATGTTGAAAAGCTGTGCTGATTCCACCTCTTCCCTTCAACTCTTTCCCCTCTCATGTGGAAAGGTAGGAAGGAGAGTCCTTTCTAGGACAAAAATACCATTGAATACCATCTAGGTCTACACAGGTTGGGATGTCCAAAGAAAGTGTTCTAAAAGCCTCTGCCCCCACCTCCCAGTCTATCAATAAAGTCTGGCCATATATACTGGAACACCTACTGTGTACTGAAATGGATCTGCCTCTTGGGTGGGAGTGGCAATGTATATTGGAACCCTCACTGTGTAACTGAAATGTGCCACCAGTGACCTGCAGCCCCTGCTATCCCAGCTGTGGGCACCCACTCAGGGCCGGACTTAGGAATTTTGTGAGGCCCTTCTCAGGCTGCTACCCCAAAGCCAAGCCCCACCCCCATGTTGTGTGTTCATGGATGGGGGAGCTCCATGTAAATGATACGGTACATGCATCTGCGGTGACTGGGAGTGCGTGCACGCGCCTGTATAACACCCATCCCCACTCAGCCCCCGCTTGTCCCCATGCACGGAGCAACCGGGGAAAATGGAGGTTGCTCTGTGAGTGTGGCTGAGCGGGGTGTGTGTGAGTGGGGATGCATGTTGCAACCATGTGCAAACCCTGCCCATGCACCAGCACGCCCACATACACCCACCCACCCAGCAGATCCATGTAAAAAGGACATGTGAGGAGCCACTTAAAGAAGAACAGAAGGTTTCTGCCTTGTAAACAAGATTCTTTGAGATGGCTCCAAACATTCTCACAACACCCACCCTACCAGCCCTGCATGGAATTCTTTTCTTATATTCTTAGAAAGGGTTGGAAGGAACTGTCATTCTAAGGGGGGAGATTGCTTTGTATAGTAGAAGAGCTCAAGACCATCACGTGGTCTATTATTTGAATAGGGTGAGCACGCACAACCCAGTTGTGAGAATGTTGGGAGCAACAACCTTCTGATCACTCATGTGGGGAGGAGCTGTTTTTAAACAAAAAGCTTTATGTCCCAGTCCAATCAGCACTACTAGCAGGCAGACAGCAGAGGCAGGTGAGGGATGGGGACCCAGACAGCAGGCTTCGGCTGCGGGCAGCAGCCTTGGCTGTGCAGGGAGAAAAACAAAAACGGAGCGGGGCAGAGCTTGCACCTGGATTGTCACCCCCAAGAAAATGCTGCCCAAAGCCTGGGCCTAGAGGCCCTGCCCCTAAGTCCGGGACTGCACCTACCCCACACTCCTCTGCCAGTGTCCTGAAATCTTGACCTGCAGTCCCTGTTTTCCCCACCGAGCACACCCACCCCTCAAACCTCTGGCAGAGCTCTGCAATCCTCACTGAATGTCTTGGAAAGGACCTAGGCATGCACTCTCACCTCCCCCACCCCCTTCCTTGAACAGCAGCCCCTCACTCTTCACTCCTAACACATGCACAAAAATCCCTCACTGCCCCACCCCACAAATATAGCAGTTCCTCACTCTGGCCCCCATGCACAGCAGTCCCTCACTTTTACCCCCACCCCACCACACACACCAACCCTCCACTCTCACTTCTCCACCCCTACACACTTGCATAGTAGCCTGCCACTCTCACCTCCACCCCCCACACATACAGCAGCCCCTTTACTCACACTCTACCAACCTCTGCCACACACAGCAGCCCCACACTCACACTCCCCCACCCCACAACACAAGGTAGCCCCTCAATCTGACTCCCCAACCCCATGCACACATCAGCTGCTCTCTCTCACTCTCCTATTCCTTTCACACCAGAGCACATCCCAGTCTAAGCTGTGCTTTGGCAGATAAGGGCCCCACTTAGTTGTAAACTGCCTGGTGCTGCCTGGGAGTACCGCTGCTTAAATCCACAGATCCCAGCAGTAGGGATGTGTGAACAGAATGCGGTTTGGATGTTCGGATGTTCAGTTGTTTGGTTTGAAACCCGAGTTCGGGTTCAGTTGTTCGGTTCAGCGGAGTTCAGTTTGGCCGGACTTGGTCGACCATCCGAAAATAGTGCTTTCAATACCAATACTGAAATCGAAATGTTTTCTGTATCGGTATCATTTGACCCTGAAACCACCCCTGGTCTCCACCCCTGGTGCCAGGAAGTCTTCTCCTCAGCTGCCTCCCCTTTCCAGACAGGTTTTTCCCTCCCAAAGCCATGTTTTTCCCACTCTTGAACTCATCTGAACTCATCCGAACATTTCTGAACTGTTCGGACTTTCAGCCGTTTGGTTCCAAGGTTTGGTTCAGTCATCTGAACAGGCCAGGTTTGGTGCAAACTCTGAACATCTGAACCACGTTCACACATCCCTACCCAGCAGCCCCCAGGACCTACCACTTGACTCAGCCCCAGCACAGCCTTCCTCCCCCAACCCCGTCTCCAAGACCACTCCCACAACCTGCCTTTCAACCTCCTGGGGCTGGGACTGGGTGCCATCTTCTCTGATGCCTGCTGATCTATGACTGCCTCTGCTGGTCAGCTGAGGCCCATGTGCATGGGTTCAACATCATGATCTATCCATAGGATTAAATGGGGATTTCAAAAAGTTATACAAATCAAAACTACACCATGGATTTTCAAACTGTAAATGAAAAACCAAAGCAAATGAATTTTCTAAAACCTGTATGCTGAGACACCCCCCCCACCCAAGCTTCTAATAAAATTTAAAAGCCAAATTTCTCAGCTGTTCAAGAGTTTTCAGACATCGCTATGCAACATTATTTACAGTTCATTGGCTAACATGGGAAATTCAAAATTCTCTACCTTTAAAACTACCAGACAAATTTTGAAAAATAAAAAGGGATGCACCAGAATGCACCCTTTAATTTTGTAACACCACTACACCTCACAAAAATTTCTTTAAGCACACTTTGAAGCAAATACTAAAACATGCTGAAAGAATCAGAAAACTCAGTTTTTACTCTGATTTCCAAATGTATGTAACTTTTTTTATTTGATGTCCAATGTGTATTATATTTGGATAGATTGTATCTGTCACCAAAATGATCCTCTCAGTCAAATCACATACAAATAGGATACATGGTACTAATTTTATAAGCAACAGAATATTCATGCCTTAAACTAGAGGATGCACGCTCGCCTTAACTATAAAGCTGCTCCTGTTGTGTAATAAGAATATTAAGTAGTTCATATCATGTAGGGGTGTGCAGCAGGAATATCATTCATTTTCATTTTCCATTTCATTTTTGTTTTGAAGAGCTCATTCATTTTTGTATTGTTGCCAGGTTTTAAGGTAATATTGATTTATTTGGATCCATTTCCTAATTGATAATTTAATTAATAATTACGTAGGTTCAAAACCTGGACACACAGCTAAATTATGCTAATACCCAGAGAGATTAAAATGACTACATAAATAAAGAGAAACACATAATTAGTAATAAGAATATAATTGAAAATATTTATGAAAACATAGAAAAACATTTTCTATGGGACAAGACCCCAAAACAGAATAAACCCTTAATAAGTGGTTTATATAAAAGTATTTCAAGGTACATGTTACATGGATAGAATTAAAGTTAAACTTAAGATTGTTTTAAGTATTAAAAGTACAAAGGTTAAAATAATAAACTTAAAACTAGCATAGTTACCCAGGCATACAGGCTTAAGAAAGATGAAGGAAGATCATGTGACCAGAGGATCACCATGGTGACCAAAGAGCACCACGAGAGTGTTCATGGCGTCTAAGGTAACATTTCCTTGGTGACTTACTCTTTTATAAGAAAACTGACGTCACACTCAGGCTAAGTAATTCATATATTATTAACTGCCAATAGCATGGTTGAAAAGGGTTGATGCCTGCATAAAATTATAAATGTATGACAACGTTTGTGGTTAAGATATTGGGGAACTAAAGTCATTACCTCCACCCATGAAACATCCTGTTTTTATAAACTGTTTTAAACCTCAATCTTGCAACCCATTTGTGCAACAAAGATGTTCCCTTGAGTGTATGCCTCTACTTCCCTAAATATGAGCTTACTCATATTTTCCTAAGCATTAACTAACAAGGTTAAAAGTTAAGCAGGGGAAAAGTTATCGGAAGACCAAATATGTCCAGGCCTTTATGTCCAAACTAAAGCCAATATGTTCAGACTATAGTCAATCTGTTAAACGTATCTAACATAGGTCAAAACTGAAGGTAACAGTATCCCCATTCGTTTTCATGTTCAAAAACCCATTAGTTTTAGTGTAATTCGTTTTAAATTTGTTTGTCATTGAAATCAATGTGAAACACTTCCCAGGGCTTCCAAGCCTTTCAAAAGCACTTTTAATGTCCTTCTAATACATTTTCCCTTCACCCAAACTCCCGCAGACTGCCTCAGAGGGAAATATTGCATACGGATTGACATGCAGGAACTGGGCAAAGAACAGAGCAGACAGTGGCTAGCAGTGGACGTCAGGCAGACACTAGCATAAAAGGAGACGGTGGTGCCCCAAGTCTGACAAGACTAATTATATAGCATAGATAATTACAATAATGACATTTGGGTCTGGCCCTGGGGCAGACAAGGAGCCCAGAGACAAGGCAGGGACAGTTTCCCTCCCAAATCCCAGCAGGGAAGCACTGGCACCCTCAAGTGTCTCAGGTTTTTCAGCGAGAACACCCCAGCATGGCAGCATTTGCACCAACAAGTGTCTCAGGGTGCTCCCTTGCAGAGAAATAATGCCAGCAGTGTAGCATTGGCACCTTCAAGTGTCTCAGGGTGTACCATTGCAGGAAGAACAACCCAGCAGGGCAAAATTGGCACCCACAAAAGCCTCAGGGTTCCCTGCAGATACAGCGTGCCCTGCAGATAGATAATCTCAGAAGGGCAGCACTGGCACCCCCAAGTGTCTCAGGGTACCCCTTGCAGAGAGATCACCCAAAGTGCACAGAAAGCTAATTTGCAGACAAAGTGAGCTGGCAGGGGAGATTCCAAAGGGTTTGTTGATTCCAGTGCCTTCCTCAAGCCCCCTCTGATTCACTGGAAGCATGTACAAGGAAAAACCTATTCAAGGGTATCTCTTCTGTGTGTGCCATTGGGTGAAAACAGACATGACGCTAACCACCCTTTAACCACCCTTGGTGGTTATTTATACATGTTTTAGGGCTGTATTGGTGCCCTATGCAGCCCTGAAACATGCATAAATGACCACCAAGGGTGGTTAAAGGGTGGTTAGCGTCATGTCTGTTTTCACCCATTGTTGCCACAGAGTAGGGATGGGCAACTGCAGTTCAGAAGTTCAGAGTTCGGCCCGAACTTGGCCTGTTCGGATGACCGAACCTAAATCTGAACATGAACTGACCAAACCGAACTCAATTCTGAACTCAGGTCCCACCATAGCAGCTTGATGCCTTCCTTCTCCAAGACCTTCATCCTCCAACACAGCACAGGGGCTGCAAGAGAAGAGGTGGGACTTCTCTGCTATGTCCCTTAAAGTCTCCTTTATAAAAGTCTCCATCTGCCTCAGCTCCTCCAGACCAGCCACTCTAACCTCCAGAGATTGCACTCTTTCTCTGAGAGCTAGGAGTTCTTTGCACTGACTCCACATACCACCTCTCCTCAAGAGGAAGATAATCTTACACGTTACACAGGGTGAAAAACAGTGGATAGCGTCCACCCTGCTGCTGGACTTCTACCTGTACTATTTAACTTCCCCCTCCAAGAGGTGGTTATGCTTTGGGTCAAAGCAATTTTACCTTACGACCAAGAGGGCTCCCTTTTCTCTCTAGTACTGAGGAGTGGGTTGGGAGATTCCTGGCTACGCCAGATAAAACAAGAAGTTGCCCTGCTGGGATTTTCCCCCGAGGCCCTTGCAAATCTAGGACGGGTAGCTATAAAGTCCCTGATAAAGAGACGCATCCAGGACCAAACGATCCAACTGGAGGGGGCTCTTCTGTTTGCTCAAAAGATAGCCCCTGCATATACTTCTCCCAACCCCCAGTTTTCTGACCCTTATTACCTTTTTGTTTGGGAGGATGTTAAAGAACGTATAGCATATCTTAGGCTGAGGACCAACACGTTCCCCTCGGCAATTATGGAGGGGCGATATAAGCAAATTCCACGGACTATGCGCCTATGCCCATTATGCCAGTTGAAGGCGGTGGATACAACTGAACATATTTTTTTCCACTGCCCTGCTCTTATAGGCCCCAGAACCAAATTCCTAAAGGGCCCCCTTTTGGACCCTTTTCTGCTACGTAAAGACACCCAGAGTTTACTCGGGCCTATTGCCTCAGTACACTCCAGAGCAGTGGCAAGATTTGGAGTGGCCGTCTGGAACATCCGCCGCCCATTCTTTCCTGCCTTAAGTGCCTTGGATTCAGGGGGGGCGCTGGCAAAAGATCGAATGATAGCAGGAATAGATCTAAGATAATATGCCTAATTTGGCTCCCACTTACGATTCGGATTCCGAATAGCAAGTTTGATGTATATTGTATGTTATTTTACTTTTGTATTTATTGTTATGTCATTTGTTAAAGGGCAGCGCCCTGAAAATAAACTTCTTTTATTATTTAACTTCCCCTTGACTAGGATTAAACCTAGGAGCTTTATAGGTCAGGAGCACTTGTTTTCACTCTAACTTTTATTATTGTTATTAATGTGTAATTAGCTCCCCATGAGTATGGAGCACTTTGGCTTGCTACAGCCTAGAATGCCCCGCCCTCCCCAGCATCCTCTCCCTGCAGCTGAACTCTCACAGTATCAATCTCTCTGATTACTCTGCCTTCCTCTCACTCCACCTGGGGCTCTCTCTGCTCAAGAAGCAGCTCTAGCAGGTGCCATCCCAATTTCTATTAGTGGCTAAGCCTCAACCCACCTACAGCCTATTGTTTAAAAAGGATCAAACAACCGCTTTGAAGTCCTTTGATCTAAGGTGGGAGACTCTCACAGTAGTTAGCAGCTGTTAAAGCAATCAGCCACAATAATGAGCTGAATCACTACAACAACCTCTGACTTCAGTAATTTGAAGTAAGGTCCTGATTTTAGATAGCTATGCTAGCCCTATTTACTTATTTTATTATTTATTTAACTTAATTTTTTTTTAATGCACTGAATTTTATTAACTTACTTTATTCTCCTACTTACTTATTTTCACTTGGGTTTTTTGAGACCTACTGTCCAAATAGTTGGATAATTGCAAATCCAAATAGTTAACGGAGCTGAATCCGCAATTTCCTCCAGATGCCTTCCCTTACCAGAGACCAATAAGTTAGCATAGTGATCCTTTAACAAACCAAAGGAAAACTTTGGTTTGTTAAAGGATCACTATGCTAACTTATTGGTCTCTGGTAAGGGAAGGCATCTGGAGGAAATTGCGGATTCAGCTCCATTAACTATTTGTATTTGCAATTTCCATTACAGATTCATATTATGGATCTGTATTTAAATCTATAAAAAAAGAAATAATAAAAAACTATTTTTTAAAAAATCACGGCACTTATGCAAAATGGCTGCCAGATCATTCTGCATATGTGCACCCTTTTTCAAAGTGGCCGCAACAGCATTGCTGCCATTTTAGAAAAAGACAGTTGATCTGTACATGCACAAATGGCCATGCATATATGCAAACTGGCTGCCCTTTTGCAGTTTTTAGATAAGGGTGTGCATGTGCAGAACGGTCAAGTGACCATTTGTGCGTACAAAATTATTTTGTATCATTATTATTTAATAAATTTAAAATCGAATCTGCAATGGGCTTGTTATCACTGTTGCGGTCTGGTACAGATGAATCCGTAATGGCCTGTTACCAACAGTTACGGATTAATTTGAATCCATAATGTTGCCCCATTCCTAGTCCCTGGCTTCTAGAGACTGTTCTATACTAAGTTGTCTGGTTGTTGTTAAGCTAACCTCTACTGAAGCTTGTTAAACTACTGAACTTCACACTCGTGCCTCACAGCATGAAAAAGGTTAAAAACTAGTGAGAGATTATCCACAGTCTTCATTTCTGTTGCCTTGCTTGGATTTTCAAGTTCTAATTTATATAAACATTTATTTAATCACTGCCTTAGCACCTTTCTGTATAATCACAAAGTATGCTGCAAAGAAGTTCTGTATCTATGGGTGAAAACAGACATGACGCTAACCACCCTTTAACCACCCTTGGTGGTCATTTATGTATGGGTGATTTCAGACGTGACGATATCACAGTGAACGACGCTCAATTCAGCGTGGTGGCTGTGATAGCGTCACATCTGTTGGGGGAAATGGATGTTTCCCCCCAGATGTTACCACGGCTGGGGATTGCATTCGACACGTGAGCAGCTGAAGCGGGGGGACCAGAGGCCGCCACGTGTCGAATGCAATCCCATGCCGGGGTGAACCCCGGCGTCTCGTCTGGTCAGGCGCCACGGCCCGGGATCACTGGCGGGACCCCGGGCCGTGGCGAATCCGGCCCAACGCGGCGGTCTCATTGGCCCCGCCACCCGCCCATCTCCCCGGAGGGCGGGCGGCGGGAGCGTGGAGGGGGCGGGGCCGTGCGGCTGCACGTTACACCGCGCAGCCCCGCCCCGTCCCAGATTCCCCGCCGGGATCCTCCCGGCACGTCTGTTGAGGCGTGACGGGGTGACCCCGGTGGGGAATTAATAGGGTGATTTCGGTACGGGGCCAATGGGCCCTGTTATGTCTGAAATCACCCTATGTTTCAGGGCTTCATAGGGCACCAATACAGCCCTGCAACATGCATACAAAGGGTGAAAACAGACATGATGCTAACCACCCTTTAACCACCTTTGGTGGTTATTTATGCATGTTGCAGGGCTGTTTTGATGCCCTATGCAGCCCTGCAACATGCATAAATAACCACCAAAGGTGGTTAAAGGGTGGTTAGCATCATGTCTGTTTTCACCCATTATCATCATTTTCCAGATAGAGAAAATAAGACCCAGGGAAGTAAAGTAGCTTGTTCAAGGTACCCCCGGTAGAATGCAGGGAGAACCTATAGATATAGGTGCCAATCCATTGTGGTTTGTGCTGGGCCACATTGTCTTTAATACTCAGCACATATCTTCCAGCAATCACACACTGAGATGCCGAGTGCTGTGTAGTGAACATGATGGCTGAGCTTTTCTCCCCTGAAATATTGTTGCTCAACAACCTCCGATTCTGCCTCTCACATGGCAAAATATGCCAAAGTAATCAAGTTTAATGGGAATCCAGTTCTATTAAGATTTACTTGAGGTACGCATCTCATACTCATCACAGTTGCTGCAGCAACCAACAGTGTAGAAAGCATGAGAGACATGAAACTGCTGTATATTTAATTGCCTTTAGAGCACCATTTAACCATCACAGTAAGAACACTGCACTTCTTGATATAAAACAGCAAACTCAAGCAGGCTGCAGCATGTCTCCTCAGACTGTAACATGTAGTTAGAGGCAAGGAGTGTCCTTAACAGCTGTTCACCCATCTGAGGTCATAACTCTGCCTTCAGATACATACAAAAATAAACTATACTCCTGTTTAATTAAATAGAGGACACATATATAAAGAAAGTTTAGCCACTAAGGCCTTATCCTCCGCTTTCCTGATCCGTCACCTTTAACCTGAAAAAAGGGAATGACAGAATTTTCCAACCTTGGGCCCCGCTGGAGGGAGAAGACTAAATCTGTATTTAGACACCTTATAATGCAGTTGTAACACAGCTGCCCTGATCAACTCTGACTTCCAACACTTCAAATTAAATACTCTAGTGTTTCTAGAGAAAATTATAGTGTCAGTAGCAAAGCACTCATGGGCAGCTGGGACAACAGATACTTATTGGTACATTCCAACATTTGTCCATGCCTGTGGGGGGCTTTGTACTAACAGAACTAGTTTGCCAAGATGCAGGATTGACTTCCTTTATTGCAAGACTGCTGTGCCTTAATATACAAAGGTTTGGAGACTTGACAGTGGAATAGTTGGTACTGATAAATTCAGGATGATCAAGGTCTATTAGCCAAATTTATTTTCATGGGAGAAGAGCATGTTGGCAGCAGAGTAGTGTAACTGGGGCTGAACGAGGAGTAAAACTCATGATTTTGGGGACTAGGACTGAGATTTCAACAAGCTCTCAGTCTTCACAATGGCTGCCTGGATTGTGTGAATGTGTATATGTAGCTGCTGGGCCCTTTTGTAAATGAGCAAAATGGCCACCACCCTTAAACAAAATGGTGGCAATACTGTTGTTGATATTTTGGTTAAGGGCATTCTGCAAAATGGCTACCAACCCTAACAAAATTGTTAGTGACACTATTTCCACCATTTTAGTTAAGAACGGTGGCCATTTTGCACACGTGCAAAATGAGTCAGCAGAATTTGTGCATGAGAAATGATTTAAAAAAAAAAAAAAAAAAAGCTCGACAAGAATTCAGTGAAATAGTCTTTTTCTTGTTTTTTTCAGGATGAACTGAGAACTGGAATTTTAACTACAGTTCAAACTTGCCCTCGTATTTCTCACAAATCTGCGAGAATTGGCTTCTCTACAAGATTTAGGAGAATGAGAAAAGACTGAGAATCGGCGGATTCAATATCTGTTTTCATGCAGTTGAAAATTGACACTGCATATGCGCAAAATGGCTGAAGCGGTCATTCTGCATATATGAGACACTGGTGGCCATATTTGCATGCACAGAGCATTTTAAAGGTGTTGAGAAGCTTTCAAGATTGTCGAGAATCCTCAGAAAATACTCTGTGCATGTGCAAAATGACTGTGTATTAGGGATGGGCGAACAGATCGCGGTTCGGGTTCGACCGTTTGGTTCGGCCGTTCGGTTTGTTCGCCGCGTTCGGGTTCGGCCATTCAGTTCGGTCCTGTTCGGTTTGGTTCGGGCGTTTGGAAAAAGGCTCTCTGTGTGAGAAATGGGTCCTGGCCTGGGGCTAGAATGGCACCTTCTAGGTATTGGCCACAGCACTCCCTGCCTGTAACTTGGCCCACGAACCCTGATGGCAGGTCCTGGGGCTGGAGCGGCTGTTACTTGATGCGGTGGAATAACATCATCTCAGTGCAAGGAATGATGGCCCCAGACCCATGATGCTGGGTCCTGGGACTAGAGTGGCAGCTTCAACGTATTGGCCACAGCCCTTCCTGTCTGTAACTCGGCCCCAGAACCCTGGAGGCAGGTCCTGGGGCTGGATTGGCTATTTCTTGATGCTTTGGAAAATTGGCTCTCAGTGCGAGGAATGGTGGCCCCGGACCCATGACACTGGGTCCTGAGGCTAGAGTGACAGCTGGATATTGTCCACAGCCCTCCCTGCCTGTAACATGGCCCCAGAACCCTGGCGGTGGGTCCTGGGGCTGGAGTGGCTGTTTCTTGATGCGGTGGAAAGACATCGCCTCCGTCAACGGAATGATGGCCCCAGACCCATGACGCTAGGTCCTGGGGCTAGAGTGGCAGCTTCTGGATATTGGCCACCACTCTCTGTGCCTGTATCTTGGCCCCAGAATCCTGGAGGCAGGTCCTGGAGCTGGAGTGGCTGTTTCTTGATGCGGTGGAAAGACATCACCTCCATGCGAGGAGTGAAGGACCTAGACCCATGATGGTGGGTCCTGGGGCTAGAGTGGCAGCTTCTAGATACATATTGGCTCCAGACCTCCCTGCCAGTAATGTAGACCCCAGAACCCTGACGGTGGGTCCTGGGACTGGAGTGGCTGTTTCTTTTTTTATATATATATATATATATATATATATATATATATCTTTACACTTAATCTAACTGCTATTAACTATTCTAAAATCTATTGAACTAACTGGAATATCCTAATAATTAACTACAAAGGCCTTGTTCTACATACACACTGTATCTCTATCTATCTCTATAACTAAGCTAACTACTATGTATATCTATCTAATAACTGTCTATCTAATAACTATCTATATATATATACAATATTTCACAGGTGGAGATTCAAATAACACATGGAGGGGTACAAAACCAAAATGAAAATCAATCTAATAATAATCCTACTCTAAATAAATCCAAAACCTAAAACAGGGGAAGGGAATTGGGAATGGAATAAGAGGGAGAGGAAAAATGATTCAATGGAGGGTGTAGGGAGGAAGGAAGATTTAACACAGGGAACACAGAGAGGGGTAAAAACAACAAAAAACACCTAAATCTATCTAATATAATCTAAATAAATGATAATATGGAGGTAAATGGGTTGGATGGGTGAAATAGGAGGAGGATGCTAATGAATTAGGAATAGGAAGGAACAAAAACTGCTGCAAGAGAGGGAGTCTTCTGAAAAGCTTGCTGTTCAAGAACAGTGACTAGCTCAGAAGGTGTTGGGAAGGGGGGAGGCAATCAGTTTTGTTTCTTGCTGAGCCCACCTCACCGAAAGCCCCATTGGCTCCATGAAGCCTAGCCCGTGGCCAATCGCAGACTGCGAAGCCAGTGGTCTGAGGCGAAAAGGGATGGTGATTGGGCAGGCTGGCTGCTACTCCAAGCCTCTCCACCCCTGGTGCCTGGAAGTCTGCTCCTCAGCTGACTCCCCCTCCCTGTCATGTTTTGCCTTCCAGTGACATGTTTTTGCCACCCAAAGTCACCTGAATGCGATCCAAACTGACTGAACTGTTCGGTCACTTTGACGTTCAGAATTGAGTTCAGTTTGGTCAGTTCATGTTTGGATTCGGTCTTCCAAACAGACCGAGTTTGGGCCGAACTCTGAACTTCCGAACTGCGTTCGCCCATTCCTACTGTGTATGTGCAGAACAGCTTCAGTGACTATTCTGTGCATGCACAGAGCAGTTTCAAAAATCTCGTGAGTTTCTTAGAAACCATAGTGAAATCTCGCTGGGTTTGCAAAAAATCTCACAAGAACATTTCCCATTCTCATTTCAGCCCTAATTTTAATGAGATCTCAGAAATATGAGATCTTGTTTCAGTCCTAAATAACACCAAAACTACCTTAGCAGCTGCAATGCCTATGTAAAACTGGGAAAGGCAAGAAGGGTTCATTAAAGAAAGCAAATCGTCTTTTACACAGCTTTATTCCAGCCTTTTCTTCTTTGTTTCCCAGGCACGTATGCTATCTGGGTCTCTATAAACCATGCCTTGTGGCTAAATAATGTACTGTACATAAACACATGATTGCATACCCTCTGTGAGTCAATACATAGTATAAGGGAAAACTTCTACTTCTCCAGATATTGTGGAGCTCTTCAGTATTATTCAGCTTACTAGCAGTCTGACTCTTCTATGAAGAAGAAAGAAAAGATCCAGCAAATATTGATGCATTCAGAGATACACCCTTACACTTCCATAATTAATAATTTTATATTTTTAAATTTTATATCATTAATTGTGTGTGTGTGTGTGTGTGTGTGTGTGTGTGTGTGTGTGAGTGAGTGAAATATCACACACACGGGTATTGGATGCAGAATTTCTTCCTAAGGTTAGTAAATAGATATCTCCATCCCATGGAAATTTAGTAAAACAGGTAACCATAATATTTCAATTTTAGAACACATTGGCAGTGTCCCTGTAAGCCTGAGATATTTTTTAAAGTACCTAAAAGTAAACTCTTTCAGAATCCCCACTGTATTCATGTTCTTACTTCAAGATAATGCATCATGCGGAAATCTGATTCAGACTACTAGTTATAAAGCAGATGGGTTAATTTGGGGCCTTAGTTCATTTTTTTGCCTTTGAATTTTATTGCAGCAATGTCATAGGAAGTATTTGTGGCACCTTGATAATTGTTGATATTTCAGAGAAAGGCATAGATGATCAGAGACTCTTGGTGATTGTGCTCACTTTCAAGGACTCTAAAAGGGTACTGTGGAGTACGTACAGACAAATAATCTCTCTATTGATTGGGTTTCCAGAGTCTGTGTCTGTAAAGTTGCAGTGCTGTCTATATTTGGCTGCAAGGATAAAATCAGTATGGAGATGATAATTAAATACAGAAAATGTGCAAGACAGGGAGGTCAGGGAGACTGCTTCCTGGTGGGCCTGATTTATGCAGCTTGATGTTAAAATGAGTTGCTTTTTCTTATCTTTCAATGAGTTGCATTAACTTCTCTGTTGCTATATAATCTGACTGTTATTTTCCCCTTGATTTCCTATGCCTTGGATTTAATTTAATGCTTTCTCAAACATCAGTTCTTTATAGTGCCATGTCCCAGCATACTATTTATGGCTAAAAGATGGCTAATGGTCACAGCCCCACAGCTAGGAAAGAACATAAGAAGTGTCAAACTGGGTCCGACCAATGGTCCATCCAGCCCAGTCCAGCATCCTGTCTCTGACAGAGGCTGCCCTCAGTTGCTTTGGAGAAGTACCCAACAAAACATAATGAAATGATCCATTCCTTGTTGTTCATTCCCTTTTCCCCACAGTCAGAGGTTGTGATCCACAACCTACTTGTCTAATGTTAAGGGCTGAAACTCGATCCTGATATTTTATCGATTCTCACTGAGAATCAAGCTTCTCAGGAAAATCAAGATAAAAATAAGAATTGAAAAAATAAAAATCTCAGTGATATGGAGATTTTTCTCTCAATAAAACTTAAAAAATAATAATATTGTGAATGCGCAAAATGCCCACTGGGGCATTCACGCATGCATGGCCCTTTTCCAAGATGGTGCAGGCAGCATCGGTGCCATTGTGGAAAAGGGCAGCCAGTCTGCACATACTTAGAACAGATGCCCTTTTTCAAAATGGTGCAGACGCTGCTTACGTCACTTTGGGAAATGGCCATGCATGTGCTGAATGGCCATGGTGGCCATTTTGTACATTAGCAGTGAAATATTTTTTAGTGAGATTCTTGAAACCCTTAGTAAGATCATCCTAAGATCTTGTTATTGTTTCTATATTTTTGCAGGTTTCTCATGAGATACAAATGGATTCTCGTTTCAGTCCTAATTAATACCGTTAATGGACCTATTCTCTAGGGGTGTGCACCAGGGACCCATATCGGTTTTCATTTTCCATTATTAAAACTGTCATTTTGTTATCATTATTAATGAAATTTCAATGTTCATTACCGGTGTTGGTATCGATTTTGAGCGACAATGAAGATTTTGTTTTTGGTATTCTTTCTGTTATGGGCTGCCGCCAGTGGCAGAAGTGCCAGCAGACACCTGCCCCAGACTTCTCAGACATTGAACTCCTTCCTCCGTTTCTCATTATAATGCTGTAGTAATAAGTGCACAATGACAATATGAAATATTACTAATATGTATTTCTATGTAAGTATATATATATATACTTAAATAGAAATACATATTAGTAATATTTAATGTTTTCATATATATATACACTTCTATCTATCTATCTAAAATAAAAAAGCCTAGGTTATCTACCAATATCTATATAACTTCTAATCTAAT
>QEPC01002085.1:52128-72224 GCA_003113815.1 Sphenodon punctatus | reverse complement strand
CCCCCCCCCTTTTTTAACCCCCCCTTACCTACAACCCCCACCCTACCACCCTAGCCCTGAAAATAAACAGAAGCCCACACAGAAACCCAAACAACAACTCCCCTGCCACCCCCTGCAGACCCCCAAAGTGCCCCAAAAAGTGCCACACCCTTTGGCCTGTGGCTCAGCCACTGTCCCTGGGGCTTTATGCCCCCTGCTACTTCTGGGTGGGGGGGGAGGGGACAGGTCAGCCCACGTGGCTGGCCTCTGCGTTCCCCCCCTAACCCCCAGCCTTACTGTAGATGTTTTTCTCCCGCAGGTTTCCAGCGGGGACAAAGCAGCAGCGGCAATGTCGGTGTCAGCAGGCAACAGAGCCGCGGGGCACAAGCGGCGAGCTCCCAGAGCCCCCCCGCAACAGCAGCAAGGCAGGTAGGTGATGTTCCCCTGCAGGCTTCTGTGGCTCAGCCGCTGTCCCTGGGGCTTTATGCCCCCTGCTACTTCCGGGTGGGGGGGTAGGGGACAGGTCAGCCCATGTGGCTCGCCTCTGCATTCCCCCCCTAACCCCCAGCCTTACTGTAGATGTTTTTCTCCCGCAGGTTTCCAGCGGGGACAAAGCAGCAGCGGCGATGTCGGCGTTGGCAGGCAACGGAGCCGCGGGGCACAAGCGGCGAGCTCCCAGAGCCCCCCCGCAACAGCAGCAAGGCAGGTAGGTGTAGGTGATGTTCCCCTGCAGGCTTCTCCATAGCCACATGCAGGAGAAATGTGTGTGTAAAAAACACCCTTTGTGACAATGAGGTTAGACTACTACAGCAATCAGAACCAATCTTAGAATTTGTGTAAGCCAGGGTGAAGATAAAATGTGGGACCCATGGTGGCTCCATGCCCTTTGTTGCACCTTCCCCAGGGCCCGAAAGGTGGTCATGTTTGGGGTCCTGCTGGGAAGCAATGGGGACACCCTATCCTGTTGAAAACATGAGCCTGTGAGGAACCCAGAGGGATCAGGGACTTGGGGGCAGCACCAGGTTGCCCTGTGATAACGATGCCCCTGACTGCAATGCACTCTACCTAGGGCTTCCCTGGAAGACTAAGTTGGCTCAGAATACAGTGGCCCACCTTCTGATGAGGGTGGGTTGCCAGGCGTACATTACACCTGTGTTTCCGGTTCTGAAATGACTTGCAGTAGCTTTCTTGGAACAATTCAAGGTACTGGTTTTCATATAAAGCCCTATATGGCTTGCATCCAACATATCTGAGTGGCCACCTTCTCTACTATATTCCATCATGCTCTTTAAGGTCATCCAAGAACAACCTTCTTCTACTTCAAAGATGGCACCAAGTGCATCCAGCCAAGACCCACAGTGGGGCTTTCTCAGTAACTGTCTCACTGCTCCAGAAGTTCCATCACCTGGAAGTTTTCAAAAGCCCAAGCCTGAGTATGATTTGGAGACAGTGTAAGACCTTCCTATTTGTCCAGGTATTTGGTGGACAAATAGGCTTTGTTGAGGATAGTATTTTAGGGGTGAGGTATACATATACTACTGGATTTTAATAATATTTCAAATGTTAATTGTTTTGACAAAGTCACAACAAAAGAAACCAACAATAAAACATTACCAATAAAAAACCATATATAATACATCAAAATTAAAATTAAAATTTATCAATAAGCTACTACATACTATCCCCAACAAGGGCTACTATAAATTTTAAATCAAAAATCTACATATAGTATAACTTCCAAACTCACTTAGTCCCCAATTTCTTAACAAAGTACTAGATATATAAATATCCCCCTAGTCCTTATAAAATATAATAAAATAGACTCATGAAGCCATAATCAACATAAAATTTTCCCAACGTGGGACATAATGAGCATGGATCCTAGCTCTTCTACAGAGCTGGAAATCGGAAATCGGAAAACTCTAGACCCCTGCAGACTAATCTGGTTACAAACCGAAAATCCACCCAGTCATACCCTAGCTAAATATAATAGGCCATCATAGCTCTATTCATCCTCATGACCCTATAGCCATTTTATTTGATAGCTCATGTTCTTCATAGGAATTCTATATAATTCCTTAATTAAAATATAATACTCAGCTAACCCTAGCTCTTCTATGGGGCTTGAGCTCAGGAGGCTCTTGACTCCTGGACTGTGTAATACCATCCAAAACTGGAAATCTGTCCAATTGACCTTACCACAACAGAATATAGTGGGTCGAGATCATCTATTCATAACCCCAGTCTGCTTAATAACAAATACTGTCCACAAGAATTCTATAACCCCAGATGTAACATCCGTAGAATGATCACCCAGCAGGAACCCAAAATAAAATTCTTTTTGCCACTACTGGACTTGGAGTATATCCATTCTGTTCTGTCCCCTCTCCTGTTCAACATGTATATGCAGCTGCTGGGTGAAGTTGCGAGATGGTTTGGGGGTACAGTGTGCTGATGACACCCAGCTCTACCTCTTTTTCTTCCGACCAGACATGGCAGTCTTGGTCCTTACCCGATGACTGGTGGCTGTGAAGGATTGGATGAGGGCGAGCTGACTGGAGCAGAATCCTGAGAAGACGGAGGTGATGTTGGTGGGGAGGGCAATAGGTGTGACATCCCCCATCATTGATGGGGTTGGTCCCCTGCTGGTCTCCCAGGTTTGGAGTCTGGGGGTGCTACTCGATCCACATCTCCACATCAGGTGACAGCTGTGGTGAGGAGTGCTTTTTGCCAGTTACATCTGGTGCCGTGGCTTCTGCCATATGTCTCAGACTCCAACCTGGTCACCATCATTCATGCATTCATCACCTCAAGACTAGAATATGTGGGGTTACTGTTGGTGATGGTTCGGAGACTGCAGCTGATACAGAATGTGGTGGTCCATCTCCTTACGGGGATGGGTCGTCATGGGCACATTACACCTGTGCTCCATGATCTTCACTGGTTGCCTATAGTCTTCTGGTCCCGATTCAAGGTGTTGGTACTTACCTATAAATTCCCAAATGGTCTAGGCCCCACCTATTTGTGGGATCACCTCACTCTCTGGGTGATTTCAGATATTACAGGGCCCGTTGGCCCCGTACCGAAATCACAGAATTCCTTCCCCGCCGGGATCACCCCGTCACGCTGCAACAGACGTGCCGGGGGGATCCCAGCGGGGAATTGGGGGGGCGGGGCTGCGCAGCGCAACGTGCGGCCGCACGGCCCTGCCCCCTCCACGCTCCCTGCTTCCCCCCCTCTGGGGAGATGGGTGGGCGGCGGGGCCAATGCAGCCACCGCGTCGGGCCGGATTCACCACGGCCCGGGGTCCCGCCAGTGATCCCGGGCCGTGGCGCCTGACCAGACGAGACGCCGGGGTTCACCCCGGCATGGGATTGCATTCGACACGCGGCGGCCTCCGGTCCCGCCACTTCGGCTGCTCACGTGTTGAATGCAATCCCAAGCCGTGGTAACATCTGGGGGGAAACATCAGTTTCCCCCAACAGACGTTACGCGATCACAGCCAACACGCGGAATTGAGCATGGTTCACTGTGATATCGTAACGCCTGAAATCACCCTCTGTGTCCTGGATCAACCCCTGCGATCTTCCGGGAGCGCCCTTCTTGATGTCCCCGTGTGGTCCGGGGGCTATGATGGAGAGGGCATTCTTGGTAGCTGTGCCTAGGTTGTGGAATTCCCTACCAGTGGAGACCCAGGTGGCTATGGATCTCACCTCATTTTGACATCAGTGTAAGACCTGGCTGTTCCACTAGGCTTTTGGTGAGGGGTGTGTGTGTGTTACGAAGATTGGGGTTTTAGTATTTTATGCTATCCCCCTTTTTGATTTGTTTAATGGATTTTATATATGTAATTTTTTATGATTTTTGTTGATATTTGAATAGTTTTGTAAGCCGCCTTAAGCTGCATGAGCAGGAGTGGCAGGGTAAAAATACTGTGTGTGTGTGTGTGTGTGTGTGTAAACAAAATAATGGAACAGTCAAACCTTGAACAAACTTTAGTTAATAGTCACGTCTAGTGCATTACTTTGGAACTGGATCAAACTGATCTATTTTCTAGATAACCAAAGTTCCTTTTCTAAAACAGATGACGTATGTTTTATGTGAGGCAAGATCTTTTTATATCAATCTTACTCCCTTTATTCCACTCATTAATGCAAATGGGCCATTGTCTTCTAAGGCCACAATCCAAAATGAATTAATTTTGGGTTAATCCATGGATTTAAATCCATGAGTTAAAAAACTTTATTTTGGATCCATATCCATGGATATAAAATGGATACACTTATTCATTTTATTTCCATGTTTTTAAAATGGATGAATCCTTCCTGGATCCAATACAAACAATGTGGTAGCTGAGGAGGCTCTTCTTTCCATGCTGTGCAGACTTCTCAGTACATTGCCAGGATTTGGCCCTACAGTGATAGTCTGCCAGTGCTTACTACCATCTACAGTAATAAAAGGTTGCTTCCCACAGGAATTTGCTTGACCTTTTTTTATTTGGTAACAAAGCCAGGTTACACTTATCTTTTTTATTATTAATTTTTAAAAGAGGAATAGAAAGGAGACTGTTGAAGATTCTCTGTTGTACAGATAGGCAAGAAATACTTACTGGACCCTCAAATTGACAAACACTACTGACTGACTTGAGCAGCGTTGTGTTATCTTAGAGAATATTGATGCAGTCAGTGCAGATCACTGTAGAAAGTGCAACATTTCAGGAAAATTGTCATGCAATGTTGCTAGGCACAAAAATAAGACATGAACCCAGAGTTCAAAGCAAAACTAAAAAGAAATATTAACCGTGTAACCTTTCCCTTTTCTTTCCCCCCAGACCCAAAATTTTGTGCCCTGAGCCATTCATTTGTGTTAGAAATCTGAAGTGTTGTCAAATCTGTTAGTTTTGAACATTCAGTAGTGTATGAGCAAATACAGCATGAACAAATATGAACTCCATACAGCAGCTGGTGTCAAAAGTCAGAATTAAGCTTTGAAAAGCCTGGATGGTTGCACCACAGTTCTTTAAAAATCCCAAGCCAATTTATTTGAAAGATGCAGGGCCTTTAAATTATCAGGCAGCTTGTTGTTGAAATTAGTACAGCTGTGTGGATACTTTTTATTTTCTTCATAGGTCTAATTCTTCTGCAGGGTCATATCCAAAACTCGATTAATAGGAGGAAAAGTCAACATGAAACTGAACAGTCTCTCTTTCTCTCTCTCTCTCTTTTAAATATGGATTTGCTTTTTGTTCTTTCATCTACAAACTTGTCAAGTCAATTCTCATCTTTTTAAGATGGAAAGACTCAGCAGGGCAGCAAAAGACTTGTAAGTATGTGCTCTTTCGAGCAGAGCCATTAACAAGTTTTCTCAGCCTCTCTTTCAAGGCTTTACTCTTTGGATGGTGTAGAGAGCAGCACTTGAAACTTCTGTATAATAGGAAGAAATATGTCAAATATTTCTACAGTTATTCATGTAGTGTGGGTCTGATTCTCATTTCTGTTTTACTGCTCTGGCAGTGTAAAATGAGTCCAAAAGTATATTTACAACTATTTAAAAGCCCCCTTTTACTGATGAATTGGTGTAAAGGAGAACAAAGGTCTTTTAAATATAGACATGTCTGTCATTTCTGTCTGCAAAGAGTCTTTTCTTTTTCTAGATTTGGTTACTATCTATCTTGCATTTTCTAACATCAATGTGTTATTTTGTGTGCTTGCATGAGAATCACTAACAAGCCACATGTACATCTAAGAACAAATCTCAGATAATGATATAGATCGAACAAACATCTAATGTCAGCTTTTTAAAGGATTTGCATCAGGGCAGATCATTGACATTTATTTAAGCTTTAATGCTAATACATCAAGATAAGCAGAGCAAGCGAGACCATTGGCAATCACATCATTTGGAGCTATGGGGCAAGTGCTAAGATGGGAATACAGTAAAATCCCTCCACCTTGATGCTCTGGGGGAATGTGATTTTAGTCTGGAGTTTAGAGATGTGTCTAGAGATGGAAGAGCCCTAAAGAGAGCTGAAATGAGTACTCGCAAAAACAGGTATACCTGGAATTTTCAGTACTCAAACAGAACAAAATATTTCAGGTACTATTTTGGTACCTGAACCGATTTTAGATCTGGTACTCAAAATATCAACAACCGGTATACTGAAATACCAACAACTGGTATCCTGAAATCCCCACTTCATCCCAGATTTCAGGATTTTGGGGGGAAATTCAGAATTTCGGTATATTGGCTGTCAGTATTTCAGTATACCAGTTGTTGGTATTTTGGTAATTTGAGTTATTGGTATTTTGAGTTTTCATATATGTTTGTTTATGTCAGTGGCTTTTTTCTTAACTGCTGTGGCTGCTTTAAGGGTATGGGCATGTGGTGGGGGGAGAGTTGGAGGGGGGGGTATGGGTATGCAGATAGCAAGTGGGAGGGGGTGCTTTGCCCCCCCACCCAGTGAGAGGGCAGGATGGGCATGGGAGAAGTGGCTGGAAGGTCCATGGTCCCCTAGGGGGATGGGGCTTTGGAGACTTAGGAAAAGTGGAGGGGAGGAAGTGTTTTGGCTCCATGAGATAGAGGGGGTGCATGCACCATACAGGAGGGTGTGGGAGTGTCTTTGTTGCTCTGCCTCTGGGGATGCTGGGCTCAGAAAACCCTCTCCGGCTACCCACCTCCCTAGGTCCTTGTGGGCCATTTTGGAGGGTGGAGATTGAGAATCATGTGCAGGAGGAGGAAGCCTGTTTGGAGGGGGTTGGGAAAGGGGCAGCTATTGAGGTTGTGTTGGGCAAGGGGAGGTATGGCATGGGGTGGGGTGGGGGGAGGCCAGACCATTGGGACTCTCTGGAGAGACACTTGGTGTCTGTTCCTGTGTCCCACTCCCCCATTTCTGGATAGTTGGGCATTAAGGCTGGTAGGGTCTCTGCTTCAACACTGATGCTGCTTAATGCAAGATAGGTGGCTAATAAAACATCAACCATCTATGATCTTATTGAGGCTGAGGCTGCTGACCTCATTACAACGAACTGGATGGATGAAGCATTTGTGCCAAATTTGTCCCAGTTGGTGCCAGCCAGGTACTCAGTGCAGCATATGGCTGAAACATGAATGAAATTCATTCTTGTAACCCTGGTGAAATCTCATGAGAATCTTGAGATGCTTGTGAGTTTCTCAAGAATTTCAAAAATGCCCCAAGGTCTTTGCATAAGCAAAATGGCTGTGCACGCACATATGCAGCCCTGGGGCCATTTTTCGCATATGCAGACCATCTTTAGGCTGTTTTGAAATTCTTGAGACTCTCCCGAGAACACTCAATTTGCGCAAGATTCTCTAGATGGGAACATCTCATTGAGAAGGCTATTCTTAACAAGTTTTTTGAGGATGAAATCTTTTTTCAGTCGTATTTTTTTTCCGTTTGGATGGGATAGGGGAGAAGTACAAGAAAGTTAAATGAAACATTTATTTGCAGCTCAGTTGTATTATCTTATGAACTTTCCACTTTACCAATTTTCTGTCTCATAAAATGAACTAACTGAGTAATTTGGTTTCTGAAAGTATATGTTTTCACTAACACAGGAAGGTATAATCACATCAGGAGCCTTTCCTATTAGTGACTAGTTGTAATACGATACTAATTCAATATGATGGGAAATCTGCAATAAAATCAATTTTTAAAATTGAATTATTGCTGGGCTGTGCCATACTTCTTTATTATTTTCAGCAGGACTGGGAGCATGAGTACAATGACAGCTTTGGGCTACGATGTGCAAATGCGGTACGGAAGTTCAGAGTTCGAACCGAACTCCAATAGTTTGGTCAACTGAACTGAACTTTCGAACCCAACTCGAATTCGACCAAATGGTTCAGTTGAATCCGAATCAGTTTGGAAAGCCAAAAACCCCAGTTTTGAATGTATGAACTTGGCTTGGAAGTTTGGAATTTGACTGAACTCGAATAGTTCGGCCAACTGAAACTAACTTTTGAACCGAACTCGATTTTTAAACCAAACCGAACCGATCTGAATTTCCAAACTTGGTTCTGTTCGCACATCCCTATGGGCTAGTATACATACTTTTCATCTTGCTAAAAATGGTAGAATTAGGTCTATCTTGCAGTTGAAGTCAAAAAGGAAGAATGCAGCAACTTTCAAAGCTGGGCTGCTCTGACAAGAGTAGGCTTTCTTTTTGCTTACTGCTGGGGAAAGGTGAGCTTTGCCTACTCATGACTTACCATTGTCTCCTAGGGGAGGTATTCACATACATGGAGATAACTTTGTTTTAAAAAAAGGGGGGGGTACAACTGTTTTTAAACTGGGATAACATGCTCTATGCTGTGTAGTCAGATCAGCAGAAATAAATCCCAGTCATCCTAACCCTTTAAAATATCCATACTATGCCTACTACACATACTTCTATTTTACTATTAATCTCACACCATGGGTGAAAACAGACATGATGCTAACCACCTTTTAACCACCCTTGGTGGTCATTTATGCATGTTTCAGGGCTGCATAGGGCACCAATACAGCCCTGCAACATGCATAAATAACCACCAAGGGTGGTTAAAGGGTGGTTAGCATCATGTCTGTTTTCACCCAATGTTTTTATTTATTTATTTATTAAAATTTCTACCCCACTCTTTCCCCAAGGCTCAGGCAATTTACACAAGACAAAATTGTAGAAACTGACACAGAGAAAATAAATGTGGGTGAAGTCAGACTTCCATGATGTCAATAAGATTTCCACCCTCCCCATCACATTTATTTAATTGATGTCAGGGTTTCATGCTTTATGGTACAGAGAATTACAGATTCAGATTATCTCCTCCAGGACAATCATAGATTAATGTGAAGCAATAATGAAACATACCTTTACTGGTATACCTCCACCTCACGTGTGGAGTCCCGAAAGGTTCCATCTTATCCCCTCTCTTGTTCAATGTGTACATGCAGCCTTTGGGGGAGGTTGTTATCAGGTTCAGCATAAGGTGTCATCAATATGCTGATGACAGCCAACTGTATCTCTCTTTTTCATCAGACTCAGGCCCAGAAGTCCTGGTGCTTATCCAGTGTTTGTCAGCTGTGGGGGACTAGTTGAATCCTGACAAGATGGAAGTGATGGTTGTGGGGAAAGCCAGGTAAGTGATGGCCTGCAACATAGATGGGATCCAGCACCCCCCCCTCCCCCCGGTGTCTCAGGTTCATAGTCTGGGGGTGCTCCTAGACCAGCATATCCACCTGGATGTCCAGGTGGTGGCTGTGGTGAAGGGCACATTTTACCAGCTACATCTGTGTGAGGGATCAGGGATGGGGGAAGGGAGAAGCCCACAGACCTGACTCTTCTTGCACACACCTTACACGGGACTCCTGCCACGAAGGGGGTGTACACGCACTCGTAGTGGAAAAGATTCCCCTCAGGTTAGTAGGTGGCCCTCTATGTCCCCGAAGGAATGGGCCGTGTCATCACAGGGGAGACAACGACAGGCGTGCACAGCCCTCTAGGGAGGTGGCAGGGGGACCAGGTCCCTGCCCTCTCAAGCACACCTTCACCCACACGTGCTCTAGGAATAGGTTCAGTGCGATGGCGGTGAGGGAAAGGGAAGTCCCAACACCTGGGAAGGGGGAAGGACTCAGCCCACTCCACCCGGGGTGGTGGAGGCCACCGAGGGATTGAGGCAGGAGGGATTGTGCTCTCACCCACACCTTGTCAGACCCCACCCGCCCTTAACTACACCCTCGCCCTTCGTATCACCAACACTCACCTTCCACTTGCCTTGCACTCACCACTCACTCCACAATCACTCCTTAACTCCTACTACTTGGTTTGTCCTGAACTCTCGCTCTGGGGCCAGCTTCACAGCACGCTGATCGCCGGCAGGGAAGTTATCCAGCCGTGCCCTATTATAGGGCTAGCTCCGCCCCTGCCGCGCCCGCAGGCGTGCCGAGCATCGTGGCGTCGGTCCTAGCCCCGCCCCCTCACTTTCTGGTGTAGCGTCCTGTCTAGGGGCCATGCTCTGTGGCTCCGCCCCTTCCTCGTGGTCTGCAGCAGGGCTGGGAGGAATCGCTCCCTCTGCCTCCTTGCCGTGAACCTGTTCTGCTTCCTGGACTGCCGGCTGTGGGACCGCCCCGGCACCCGAAGGTAGAGGTGCGGGGTGCGCCGGTATCTTTGGGGACCCCCCTGTCTGTCTGGGGCGCCCCCGCCTTCCCCCCCATGCCCGCTCCCTGACAATCTGATGTGACAATGTCACATTGTGCCTCAATTTCCTCAAAAGGGAAATGTGCTTAGTGGTCCAGCCAGACATAATCTTGAACTGGATATAGGGTGACTCTCTTCCAGATTGTGGAAACTTAGTTTACACTTTGCTAAAAGCCAAACAGCTCAGCAAAGTATTTTAAAGACAAAACTATTTATAAATGAGGTCATGAGACAAAGAATGTTATAAATATAAACCATAGTTTACTTAAATTAAAATAAAAAGTACCAATATGTTACAAAAGAGAATCAAAGTCAGTTACAAGTACATGATCTAAATAAACATTTCTGTTTAAAGAAACAGCCCTAAAAGCCAACATATGCTTAATTCATTGGCTCAAATGCATCAAAGAATATACTTTCATATTACCCAGTTCTGTGCCCAGTGCTGCCATCAAGGTGAGAAAAGACTCTCATGTCAATTTAGAATCTTTCTGCCAAATCCAAGAACTGCTCTGAGTCTTATACTAAGTTACTTGCTTTAGGAGCCCAGTCAGATGACGTCAGTTACAGAGGAGACTGGCCACGGAGTTTCAGTCAGGTTTTCTTCAAAATTAGCTGCTGACCAAGGGTGATTTCAGACGTGACGATATCACCGTGAACCACGCTCAATTCCGCGTGGTGGCTGTGATAGCTTCACGTCTGTTGGGGGAAATGGATGTTTCCCCCCAGATGTTACCATGGCTGGGGATTGCATTTGACACGTGAGCAGCCGAAGCGGGGGGACCGGAGGCCGCCGCGTGTCGAATGCAATCCCATGCTGGGGTGAACCCCGATGTCACGTCTGGTCGGGCGCCACGGCCCAGGATCACCGGCGGGACCCTGGGCCGTGACGAATCCAGCCCGACGCGGTGGCCTCATTGGCCCCGCCGCCCGCCCGTCTCCCCGGAGGGTGGGCGATGGGAGCGTGGAGGGGGCAGGGCCATGCGGCCTCACGTTGCGCCACGCGGACCCGCCCCCTCCCAGATTCCCCACCAGGATCCCCCCGGCACGTCTGTTGCGGCGTGACAGGGTGACCCCGGCGGGGAATGACTAGGGTGATTTTGGTACGTGGCCAACGGGCCCCGTTACGTCTGAAATCACCCCAATTAGTTAAATCCAACTGTGAGCTAATTTAAAGCTAAAACTTTACTTCAAGGGGAGGGACCCCTTGAAATTAGTTGAAAGAAGATACTTGTGCCATGGAGTCATTAATAACTAAGACACAAACTAATGAAACCCCAGTCCTAAAACAAGTCAGAAGGACATTCTCCACCACCTAAAAAATTAAATCTCTCTCCCAGTATATAGTCAAGAGTTCACTAAGAGGTAATTATACAAACAGTTCAATAAAAGGTCACTATACAAAGGCTAATTCTAATTTTCAACACATTGAAACACAGATGGACAAAAATATGTGCTTATTATATAAGATACATGACAACGGCTTAAGCTGTATGTCTCAGACACGGACCATGTCACTATCATCCATGCTTTTATTACCTCGAGATAGGATTACTGTAACACGCTCTATGTGGGGCTACCCTTGATTATGTTCCAGAGATTGAAGCTGGTGCAGAATGGGGCAACTCATCTTCTTATTGGGACAAGCCATTGTGAGCACATTACACCAGTGCTCCATTTGGCTGCCGATAGTCTTCTGGGTCCAATTCAAGGTTTTGACCCTTAAATCCCTAAATGCCTGGCCTGAGCCTCATGTATCTGCAGGACCACCTCATCCTCAGGGACCTGGATCAGTCCCCTGGGTGTTGACCATAAGGAGGATGTTCTCGGTGGCCACACCACAGCTGTGGAACTGACTCCCATTGGAGGGCCATCTGTCCTCAGACCTCCCCTCTTTTCATAGACAGTGTAAGACCTGGCTATTCTGCCAGACCTTTGGAGAGGGAAATGGGATTTCCCATTTCCAAAATGGGGTGGGGGGTTGGGTGGGGTGGGATGGTTTATTTTGCTCTGCCAGTTTTTTAAAATGTTTTATGGTTTTAATTGTTTTACTTATGGTTTTTATGATGTTGTGAGCTACCCCGAGATGTGTGAGCAGGAGGGGGAGGCATACAAACGTGAGAAAAACAACCAACCAACCAACAAACAATCTACTGTGTTATCTCAGTACTGCTCCAAGCATTTTGGTAAAGTTGAAGAGGATAAAATTTCATCTCAATAACAGGCAAGATTGATCACAAAGATCTGCTGTGTCCCTTCCAGTACAATCAATACTTACTTTTCATTCACCCTTGCTATTATAAGAACCTGCTCTTGTCATTTTAAAAAATTAATTTAAAAAAAAGCCTGACAAATAAAAATACAGGAACAGAAACAAAAGGCCAAAAGGGATACAAATACAAAACAAGCAGAAAAGCACAAATCAGTTCAACGTACAATAAATGCACTCAAAACCAGATGGACAGTCCTATGTGAAGTTATTGGTATGTCGTCCCCAGCTTTTTTTGCATCCTGGACTTATTTGGAGGCTTAGTTAATGACGACAGCAAATCAATTCAAATATCAGATTTCAAGCCTATTTCTACAGAGAGCACAATCCTATTTCAGGAACCAACACCAAGTTTGGGAACTTCTTCTGTAGATATAGCAAGCCAGGATTTCAACAAGTTGACCTTTGAGGTACCTTATATATTCCTACTGTTCTTTCACTACTACAAGCAGAGTAACTTTAGCACGATTATACATTTTCTATTGTTCCTGCCAATAAACTCTTCAGACATAGGCCATTTTTACATGGATGGCCCTCCCGCTCCACTTGGTGTTCAGGCAGGTGTGCAGCAGGGAGGGATGGGGAGTGTCCATGTAAAGAGATGGCGGTGGGTGGGGCAATGGGTGTCTACTCGGTGTTTGTCCATGTGAACACAGAGGAGGATGCATGGGGGTGCATGCATGCTCTGTCCTGTGCAACACCCACCTCCACCCACTGCACACCCATCTCCACCCACGGAGCCCTTCAGAAAATCGATGAAGGATCCGTGTAAAAGGACACACACCCACCTCCACCCACCGCGGAAAAACACCCATCCCTTCACCCACCCCAGTCTGTGTAAAAAGGGCCATAGTAGAGAATTCAGTCAACAGTTCTCAGTGTATATAATTGTTGCATCTAATTACAACAAATATGCCTCACACCTGATATGGGACTACTTTGGCTTTATGGAAAACAGGAGAATTGACTTATGGAAAGTTGTATTGATTTTACCAGGAAAAGGGCAACTTCCTATATATTTTTTGAACCACCCTGCATGACTGACTAAAGAATTTTTGTCTGCAATGGAGAAAAAATAGTTTTGATTATATCTTTTATTGGACAAACTTTTGTTTGGAGTGTTCAAGCTTTTCAGCCACACAGGACCCTTCCTCTGGCATATAAAAAGTCTGTAAATATTATTTATTTTATTTTATCTTACATAATTTGCATCCCGTCTCTCCCACCAAAGCAGCTCTGGGAGACTACAAGATAAATTAAATATGAATATAAAATACAACAAAAATTTTATTTATTTATTTTAGTTAGTTAGTTAGTTAGTTAGTTAGTTGCATTTATATGCCACCCCCTCATACCTACGGCATCTCGGGGCAGCTTCCATTAAAAAATAAAAAAGTATTTAAAACACCAGTAAAATTCACAACAATTAAAAACCCTCAGTTACCCCCCTACCCCACCCCCAAATGCCTGGGAGAACAGCCACATCTTACATGCCGGATGAAAGGCCAGTAGACTTGGCACCAGGTGGGCTTCCTCTGGGAGGGAGTTCCACAACTGCGGCCCTACCACTGAGAATGCCCTCTCCATTGTGGCCCCCTGCTTCACGTGGGGGACCTCTAGGAAGGCGCCCCCAACGGATTGAAGGGGCCATCCTGAAATGCGGAAGGCGAGGCGGTCCCTGAGATACCTGGGGCTTAGACTGTATAAGACTTTATAAATCAAAGTCAGCACCTTGAATCTGGCTCGGTACATTATAGGCAGCCAGTGCAGCACACGGAGCACAGGTGTAATGTGCTCTCTTCGTCCTGTCCCTGTTAGGAGATGGGTTGCCGAGTTCTGCACTAGCTGCAACTTCCAAGCCAGCATCAAGGGAAGCCCCACGTAGAGCGCATTGCAGTAGTCCAGCCTTGAGGTGATGAAGGCATGGATCAGCGTGCCCAGGTTGGATCTAGAGATGTATGGGCACAGCCTCCGCACCAGATGCTGCTGGTGAAAAGCCACCTTTGCCACCACCTCCACGTGCCTATCCAGACGGAGGCCTGAGTTCAATACCACTCCCAGACTTCATACATGCTGGGCCACAGTGGGATGCACACCCTCCACAAGGGGGGATAGCACCTCCCCCGCTTTACTCACCACCATCACCTCTGTCTTATCAGGGTTGAGCTTCAGTCCGCTCTGCCACAACCATGTCACAATGGCCTCCAAACACTGGGACAGCACAGAGACGGAAGGACCTGGGTCAGTTGAAAAGGAGGGGTAAAGCTGGGTGTCATCAGTGTATTGGTGGAAACACACACCAAACCCTCTCACGATCTCCCCCAAGGGCTGAATATACATATTAAACAATAATGGAGACAAGATCAAACCTTGTGGAATGCCACAGTCCAGGGGCCCGGGGGCTAGATGTTTCTGCCACCAGGACAACCCGCTGGGTCCTCCCTGAAAGGAATGACTGGAACCATCCTAGGATAGTCCCATACAAACCCCCCAGGTCACACAATCATCTCAACAGCAGCCCATGGTTCACTGTATCAAACGTAGTCGAGAGATCTAGCAGGACTAGTAATGTTGAACGTCCTGCATCCATCTCCCAGCAGAGATCATCCACCAAGGCCACCAACGCCGTCTCTGTACCACAGCCGGAGCAAAACCCTGATTGAAATGGGTCAAGGAAACCAATGCTATCCAGATGAACCTGCAGCTGCAGAGCCACTACCCGTTGAATAACCTTCCCTAAAAAGGGAAGGTTAGAGACGGGCCGGTAGCTGTAGAGTGCATCCACATCCAGAGTCGACTTCTTCAGCAGGGGATGCACCATGGCCTCCTTGAGGTTGGGGGGCAATCTACCTTGCTGAAGGGATGCGTTGATTACCCCCACCGGAGTGCGGCAGGGCTGCATATTAGACACAGTGCTTTTTAATTTTTTTCTCAATGACTTACCACTTTTCATGTCAATAGATAGTCTACATGCCCCAAAGCTAGGCTCCCAAGGTTATCCCTACTTCTTTATGCAGATGATACAGTTCTCCTTTCAATATCGCAGGTCGGCTAACGCTGAAGCATGCAGAGATTAGATTTGCACTTTACTGCAAGCAGGAAAACTTGTCTGTTAACCATGCTAAGACTAAGGTTCTGGTTGCAGGCCGCCCTTATCACCAATCACTTGGTATATGGATGGCACTAGAATAGAGCAGGTATGCACCTTTAAATATTATGGGGTTGTATTTTCTGTGACTTGCAGTTGGTCCCCACACTATGAGATAGCTTTGTTGCAGGCCCAGAAAACTTCTAGAGCAATTACTGTTTTTTTTACTCCCAGGACAGTAAAAAAAGGACCCGCCCTACGTTTGTTTAAAGCCAAGGTGATTCCTCAGCTGTTATACGCGGTGGCCATTTGGGGTCACCCCAGCCTGGGGAAGCTGGAGGGTATCCAGAATTCCTTTCTCCATTCAGTCCTCGGCTTCCCAATGTGTGTACCTCAGATGATCTTGAGAGCAGAAACAGCTATGAGATCAATTAAGTCACAGATTCAAATAATAATTTTCAAATTCTGGCTGAAGGTAGTAGTCTTTTCGCTGCCAGTTTCCTCCCTTTTGACATTTATTGCTGGTGAGAAGGCAAAGGGCTACTGGTCGGACTTAGTCAAGCAGGACCTATACAAACTGGGCCTTGCAAAAGAAATCCTTCACTCACTGGGCCCTACAGGAGCTATTTCTCTGATTAAAAGGAGAGTTTATGAACAGAAATTGCAACTGGAGAACTCTGCTCTATCTGCTCAAAAGAGTGCACCCAACTATGCCCCTAGTAACCTTAATTCCTCTCTGCCAGAATATTTAATTAAGTAGACAAACTGGCCTCAGAGAAGAGCATTAACGCTTATGTGTTGTAATGTTTTTCCCTCATCCATTCTACAGGGCAGATATAGGAAAATCCCGAGGGCAGAAATACTCTGCCCACATTACGATATGGCAGCCCTCGAGTCTAATGAGCACATATTATTATATTGCCCTAAGTACAACCTCTTGAGGGATGAATATATTGGATTTTTTTCCAATCAATGCCAGTTGGTTTGCCTGAGAATATTCAAGTCCAACTATTATTAGAGGGCCATGATTCTTCTAGATTTAGGGCTGTTGCTGCCTTTGGAGTCTGTGTAGTCTTCTACAAACAGAGGTTAGCAATCTCCTCCCCTTACTGACTAAGCTATTCGGAGATTATGTACAAAGTTTTGTCAATTATAATGTTTTCTATCAGTGCCTATACACATATTCATGCAGTGGTGCTCTTGTTTTAATTCTGTACTTGCCTACTGCTAGGGGGAGCTAAGAGGTGGCTGACTATAGATACAATGTCTCTCTTGATGTATGTCGCCACCATTTAGGTGTTAAATAGCTGCTCTTGTTTTGTTTTTGCTGAAGGGCTAATTTCCGAGTAAAAGTTTGCATTATAATCTATGAGGCATACAAGGTCCTTCTGTTTGAATTGGGTTCTTTGTGAGCCATCTGTTTACAGGCCTTTATGTAAGAGGTACATAGGTATGTAAATTTCTGCTCGTTTACTGTCTATTGAATTGGTAACTACAAAGGCCTATGACCAAAGAATATTAGAAATCCATTGTTATTACCAGTCTGTTTTTAAAGGTCTGTGATATATGGTGATGACTCTCAGCCAAATCGTTTACTACTTATCACTTATTTGCTTAGCTACTCTATTAGTCACAGGGGTCAAAAGTCACCAGCTTAAGCTCCGGGAAGGGCAAGGCTAGCCCTAAATGCTCTTTTGTATCTTGAGAGCTAATGCCTGTTAACTGTTGTTAGCTATATTTACAGTTTATTTTAAATCATGTTATTTTGATATTGTGTTTATCTTTCAATTTTTAAATTTTATTTTGTATTTGATATGGCCAATGGCCAAAACAAAAAAAATGAATTGAATGAATTGATTACCCCCGCCAGCACTGTCCCCAATGTCTCCCTGGAGGCTTTCACCAACCAGGACGGGCAAGGATCTAATTCACAACTAGTGGCTCTAACAGACCCCAAGACATCCACAGCAGTGGCTGGTGTCACTTCCTGAAACTCACCCCAGACAGATGGACCAGACGGAGTTTCCATCACCTCATTCTCCCTCTCTACTGTTCCTAATCCAGTGTCGTAGTTGCTCTGGAACTAAGCGATCTTGTCTGCAAAGTAGATTACAAACTCCTCACGGCGGACCTGGGACAAGTCCCCGTCCAGGCGGAAAGAGGCCGAACTGACCAGCCACCGCACCACCTGGAATAGCTCACCTGGACGCGACTTTGCAGAAGCTATGAGGGTGGCAAAGAACTCTTTCCTTGCCACTCTCACAGCCTCAACATAGGACCACAAATGGGTCCTATGGAGAAGTCAGTCGGATTCAGCACGAATCCGACACCAGCATCACTCTAGCCGCCTACCTACCTTCTTCATACACCGCAGCCCCTCAGTAAACCAAGGGGCCCTGCGATGACGAGACAGAGGTAGGAGATGTTTCGGAGCCACCCTGTCAATAGCCCCCCCCAACCAAGATGTTCCACGCCTGGACAAGCTCATCAGCAGGGCAGCCATCAGAAGCCAGGGTTATATCTCCCAGGGCCTCCTGGAACCACTGAGGTTCCATCAGCCTCCGGTAAAATAGATAAATTTTACGTATTTAAATAAGTAAATAAAATATAAAACAGTCTATATTTATTTATTTATTTATTTATTTATTTATTTATTTGTGGGGGAAGTAGAACAAAAAACAGAACCCCCCCATACCTAACCCCACCTCCTAACCTTTACCCATCTTCCTCATGAAAAGCCTGGTGGAACAGCCAGGTCTTACACATCCGTTGAAAGGCGGAGAAGTCTGGGGCCACAAGGGCCTCTTCTGGAAGGCAGTTCCACAGACTTGGTACATCCACCGAAAACGCCCTCTCCATAGTTCCCCCGAGCAATCTGGGGGACTTGAGAAGCGCGCTCCCAGTGAACTGCAAGTGCTGGTCCAGTGTGCAGAGAGTGACATGGTCCTGCAGATAGGTAGGGCTGAGACTGTGTAGTGCTTTATTGGTAAGCACCAACACCTTGAAGTAGACCCGGAAGACCATGGGCCAGGACTTGCCCGAGGCTTTGTGAAGCCGTGTGAAAAGTCTTGGTGCAGGGCCTAATTTGCAAAATTAGGTCACACCTAATTATACAAATGTGTAAATTTGCATAACATTTACTCCCTCTGGACAGGAAGGATTCCCATTCTCCACCCCTCCGGGCAGCCATAGAGAAGCATGGNCCCCCCCCCCCCCCCCGGCTGCCTTACCTGGTGCTCAGCCATACGGCCATAGACAAGAATGGCCTCCCAATGCTTCCCCACCCACCCACCTCCCCAGCCAAGCATCTACCACCACTCCCCAGGAGTGGTACCACTACAGCGGCAGCTGGAACGGCAATCAGGCAGGCATAGAGAGAATGACTGTGTCCACTGCCTTACTGGGGGAGGGGGGTGAGCTTAGCCAGCCTGGCATCCAGGGCCTGTTGCTTCTTGCTACCGATGCCACCTGTGCCTTGGGCACACATGCGGTGTGACCTGTCCAGAGGTGCTGCTATCAAACACACAAGACACCCAAAGTGAAGCCAGTCTATCAAGAAGAGTTAGTGAAATAGCAGCCATAATAATCTCAGAACCATATTTTCAGACTTTCCAAGATAGAATAGATATTGCTTTACATCCTAAATTCCTACCTAAGATAGTATAAGTAAGACAGTCATGAGAACTTGGCCATTTTTACACGGGCTGCACGCACCGTGTAAACACGCAGATTTCTGTGTATTCATGGGTGGGGGAGCCCCATGTGAACAATGTGGCGCACGCACCCATGGTGAGTGGTAGTTCATGTGCACGACTGCCTAACATGCATCCTCACTCATCCCCCCATGCATCCTCACTCATCCCCATGCATGGAGCAACCAGGGGAAACAGTGGTTACTCCTTGGGTGTGGATGAGTGGGGGGTGACCAGAGATGTGTGTGCAGCCGTGTGCATGCTCTGCTCATGCACCAGTGTGCCCACAGACCACTCACCCACCCAGCAAAGCCATGTAAAAACAGCCTGTGAGGAACCACTAGAAGAAGAACAGACGGTTGCTGCCTTGTAAACAAGTTACTTCAAGATGGCTCCGAACATTCTCACAACACCCACCCTTCCAGTCCTGCATAGAATTTTCTTATATTCCTAGAAAGGGTTGGAAGGAACTGTCATTCTGAGGGGAGAGTGATTTTTATACTAGAGGAGCTTGAGACCATCACGTGGTCTATTATTTGAAGAAACTTCTTTATTAAGTAACAACCTTCTCATTGTAAACAAACAGCTTTATCTCCCAGTCCCCATGTCCCGGTGTCCCACTGCTGGTGCTGCTAGTGCATCACTACTAGCAGGCAGAGGCAGGTGAGGGATGGGGACCAGAGCCAGGGAGGGGAGGCAGAAGAACTTATTGGGGGAGAAGCTGGCTGCAGCCTGTCACCCAGCCAGGCAATCGTGGGGCCCCAGCTGGCTACAGGGCCATTTGCAGCTGCACATGTGGCACATGCCTGCGGCCAGCCCTGCTATGGGCAGCCAGTGCAGAGAACAGAGCACTGGTGTAATGTGCTCTTGGTGAC
>QEPC01002085.1:10424-50767 GCA_003113815.1 Sphenodon punctatus | reverse complement strand
TTCTTCCCGCCAGGAATGAACAAAACCATTCAAGAACAATTCCACCTTGGTCCCGCAGGCAAGTCACCAACATCTCATGATCAACGGTACCAAAGGCAGCTGTCAGATCTAATAAAATCAACAGGGTCGAGCAACCCTCGTCCAATCCACGGTGGAGGTCATCAACAAAAGCCACAAGCGTAGTCTCAGTGCCATAGCCTGGATGAAAGTGAGATCCAGAAAACTGATGCGGTCCAGATGATCCTGCAGTTGCCGAGTCACTACCCATTCAATAACCTTCCCTAAAAAGGGAAGGTTAGAGGCTGGCTAATAGCTAGTGAGGGAGTCAATGTTCCGTGACAGTTTTTTGAGCAGAGGCCACACCGCCGTCTCTTAAAGGCAGCTTGGCACTCTCCCTCTCCCCCCCCCAAAGGGAGGCATTGACCAATGACCACCCCCACCAGCAACAGCTCCAACATCTCCCGGTTGGCCTTAATCAGCCAGGATGAGCATGGGTCCAGTTCAGAAAAGGTTGTGCATCAAGAGTAACTTGTTTCAAAATAAATACAAAAATATCTGTGATATAGTTTAAAAGCACTTTTAGTAAAAGCTCCATTGGTTGCTTAGTATACCTGCTATATACAGTAGCATTACAAAGTGTATTTTGGGAAATCATGGCCATCTTCATGAGCTCTAAGAATGCAGAAGCAGCACAACCGCCCCCTCTCCCCCCATTGTTGCCTTGCTTCAGGGCCAATTTAATTAGGAAACAATAATATAAAGAGGGGGGGCACTCAAAGATCAAATGGAGTTAGCAGCCTCTGGTTGGTCCTCTGGCCACTCTTATCTCTCCTCAAGCAGCTGACTAACTTACAGTAAAAAGTTAATCTGAAGGCTGTGATCCATCCCCCGCCCCCAGCTACTCCTCTTTAGATCAACTGTTTTTGGCTGCAATGCTGAAACCACTTATTTTGGAGCAAAAGCAAAACAATGGACAGGACCAACCTTAAGCAGGGCCAATAGGGACCATGGCCCAGGCCCTGTGCTGGGAATGGATCCTGAAGAGAGGTCAGTTCTGAGAGCCTCAGGATTAGGGCTGCAATGAGATTTGGGCTGCAGAGATTTTGCAAACACAGGAATTTTCATCAAAATCCCAGTTCCTGATATTGTCTTAGTTGAATAAGGAACCTCTCTTTACTCGGGAACATCACAATCGACATTTCATTTCCGTATTTACCAATAATTTACTTACTAAGATCACGTTTACAGCATTTCGGTCAGTTTCAAAACCTGAGAGGTAATTCTGATGCTATACTGTGTTTCTTCTCTCTTCTCTGAACGTCATTTTCCCTTTTACTTCCTTGTCATTCATTGGTTGGCATGCAGATTCCTTTACAAATCTGCAAGCCAGTTGCAGTTTGTGCAAAGCCAAGGGAACAAAATAGAACAATTCACATTGAAAACACTGGAGTGAAGGTTAAGGGGTAGGCTATTTGTACAGTGACTGACTCAGAAATTCAGAAACAACAAACCTATAAGTAAAATGGTAACCTCAGCAATGTGGTAAGCAGTAAATAGTAGGCAGACACTCAGTTGGTAAATTGGGACATCATCTCAGAGTATTGTGAGAATGAAGAAATCACGTTGTCGGGAAACGATTGGGAAATTGATTCAGGTTTCCGAAATGGTGAAATTTCTCATGAGCAGAACATTTAGCTGCTTATTTCACCCCTACTCAGAATCAGTGTTCCTGAGGCCCCAGGACAGGCTACTGAGTACTTATGCAGGACCCTCTCCCCACCTGTGACTCTAGGCCCTAGAGGTGACTTCTTCCTGAATCCCCCCCCCCCTCCTTCCTTTTGCCTGACCTACTGGAGTGGGGGAGCACCAGACTGCCAACAGTTAAAGTAGTGAGGCTATAAGGGCAGGGCCATGGCATTATATTTGTGCTGAGCCCTGTAAATTCTAAGGCTAGCCCTTATAATGGGGCTAGCTGTAAGTGGTTTTTAATTGGTTATCATTTAACTTTAACAATTATGTAGCCGCCGCCTGGGTGCAATCCTCCTTTTACACCCTGATATGGAGAATTAGCTAGCTTACTGCCACCAACTCTGATCCACTTTACTCCCCTGTTTGGTTAGGTTAGCTTGTACACTGGTCTCCTTGTACCCCTCACTGCTGGACCCAGTCCACACTATTAGGGACTTCTACAAACAGGTAAGTCCCCAGGGGTTTCCTCCCAAGTGTACAAGCCCAGTCAAACCAAACCCAATAGTAACTTGCAGTAACCACCACACCTTGTTTGTTGGTTCTGTCTCTAGTTGGCTTATCTGAGTTTGCTAGTCCAAATCTCTGGAGAGGGCTTGCAATGCAAACCCTCCTGTGCACTCTTTGCCCCAGTCAGTTTCTCCCTTTGTCTTTCCTTCCTTCCTCTTCTCTGGTTTCTAGGATTTTCAACCCCCTGTCCCAGGTTCCAGTCAGGTATTTTATTAGTTTCAGCTTCTTAGAGGGCCAGTGCTCCATTTGGCTAGTCCCTTTCAGGGTATTGATCCTGTATGCTCTTGCCACTCTGCTACAAATTAATTCTACAATAAGACAGACATGGGTGAACAAAAAGGGACGTGGATGTTTTTAAAGACTAGTGAAAGGATAAATGGATCAAAATACAACCATGGCATTGCTTGTGAAACCAGAAGTCTATCCCAGCTACCTGCTCCCATTTCTGTTTGATGAATACAAAAACCTTTACTCTTTCAAGACTATGAAAGTGATTTCAGAAATATCACCTTTAACTCTTGCATAAATAAAGCATCCCTCATTGTAATTCTAACGCACAAGTTCAGTCTTTCAGCTCTAGTTCAAGCATCAGTACCAGACAGATAAAACATTTATGAATACTGACCGATATGTACGTAAAATAACTGTTATTATGAAAAGATGGCCCTATCAAGTATCCTGGAAGAAAGATGACACTCTTTTGGTTTTTGTTCCTCCTGGTAAAGCTTTTTTCACACATAAAAATAAATGGAAAAAGGAGAATATCAGTCAACGTTTTTGCTGAGAAGTAATAGGGGTTGTAGACTAGCCTATATGTGTTCTGTTGTCAGGATTGAATAATAATGTTGTTTTCCTCACTGGGATTCTCTTTCCATAAGGCTGTTTTTGTATAAAGAGCTGAGGGAAAGTTAACTTTAGATGTCATTGGGTGTTTTTAAACACACACATTTCTCCTGCATGTTTGCTGTTACAGCCTGAACTTTCTGTGTGTCTAAATCACTCACCCAGATCTTAAACGTCTGGGTCTTTGAACTTCTGCATAGAACTTCTCCCTGAACTTTTGTGTGTAAAAAGGTCTCCTGGTAAACTGCTTTACTGCCACCTGGTTACCATGGCAGCCCCTCACGTCTGCTCTGAGGCTACTTTAGGCTGCCTCAGGGCAGTGTTTGTGTGAAGAATGCATCCAGGAACTGCCTCTGGGCAGTGTGTGTGAAAAATGCATTCGGAGCTTACTTGTGGACTTGTAAACCCAGAAGATTGAAAGATCAGCACTTTAAGGCGTGTGTAAAAATGCCTGGTGTCATCATCTGTCTGTATGCCAGGTCTGCACTGGCAAAAAGAGAGTAAGTGAAATGACTGATGAGGCTATTGTTTCTACTTAAAATTGGTGCTTCTTCCATGGCTTTCAAACAAAGCACTGTCTGACTGAAATGAGATTATTGCCACTGATGGTGGGTGAATTTGAAAAATGATAGTGCTGAGATGTCAGTTTTTAACTAAGCCTCTGAAAGTTGAACACTAAAATAATAATAATAATAATAATAATAATAATAATAATAATAATAATAATAATTTTTAAAAATGGGGGCAAAAATCATGAGAGTATAGGCTCTAAAGATATCCTTGGAACTTCTCTGACCATCTTCTAGTGCTTAGTAGGAGTGGGAAGTTCGGATCTCCCGATATCCGAAACTTCCGGTATTTGGCAGTATCGAGGATATCGGATAGATCAGAGAATTTCCCGTTCCGGTGCTGCTTCTGGCACCGGATTGTTTTTACATTGCGGCCATTGAAATCAATTATTATTATTTTTAAACTGATTTTTATTCAAAAAAAAATGTTTTCCTGTAAAGGTTTCCATGTATACACCATATTACCATATTTACTACATTCTTTCTCTCGGACCTGGGTTACAGTTTTGGTCCATGACGCTATTGTGTCAGTGTATCTTTCTCTTGTATTGTATTTTCATTTTGTTCATATTGATATAACATGTTACATATTTTTTATGAAAACTTTCTAAAACTTCAACTCCCATCCCCCACCCCAATTCTTTCCGGGCATGCTCAATCATAAGTACCGATCAAACAGTAAAGTCTTATCATTTTTAGGTAACTCATATCCTATGGCTTCCAGGATTGCCAGCCATTTTGCTTCAACGTCATTTTTTCTTTTCTTCTTCCTTTTTTCCTTTTTTTCATCTATTTCATCTGTCTGGCTCAATAAGCTATTTTGCATTTTGTCCATGGTAAACAAATACCAGACTCTTGAAATCCACTCCTGAAACGGCAGGGGTCCTTCCGTCTTCCAGTGCCTTGTTATAGTATTGAGCGCTGCCAAACATAATGTTATCAATGCATCCTGATGTCTTTTTAATACATTGCTTTCAGGGTATATGCCCCAAACCCCCAATTCCACTCTAAAAGGTACAACCCCCTTGTTCACTGTGTTTAGCACTTTCCACACTTTACTCCAAAACCTATTAACATAAACACACTCCCACAAACAGTGTTTTAGGTCTGCCATTTTACCACATCCTTTCCAACACCTCCCCTTTTTGTTTCTATCTCCACCATATTTAAGCTGCGCAGGGGTTAAATAAAATCTAGTTGTCACTTTTATTTGTGTCTCTCTCACCCCTAACGCTGTTGAGCATTTATACATGTGTTTCCACATAACCTCCCTGTCCTTTTCTGTAAGTTCTTTTTTCAGGTCGTTTTCCCATTTTGGTATGTTATTATGTTTGGGTGGGTATGTCAGCTCTTTCAGACCTCTGTAGATCATGGAGAGTTTACCCCTGCTTCCTGTGAGACTAAAGAGCGTTTTTTCTAACTCACTTGGTTCTCTCCTGAAACTATCTACCCAGTTTGTGTCTAAGAAGATACTCTTCAATTGTAAGTATTGGAACACACTAATCTTAGATTGCGTTATTTTTTCTATATCTTTTAATGATTTAAATTTGTTTCCAGCAAATAATTGCTCTGCTTTCTTTATCCCTTTTTCCTTTAGTGTTAGGACCAACTTATGGGCCACCCGTGATTCTCTCATATGTATTCGTTGGATCGGTGAGTATGGTGACGCCTGTTTTTTTATCCCCATTTTTTTAAGTATCCCTGACCAGACTGAGATCAGCTGTTTAGCAAACGGGTGACCTCTGGCTTTTTCACTTGCTAACTTCCCTTCGTCTACCAGGTGTTCTGCTAGAGTTACTGAATCTGTCAGGTCTTTTTCTATTGCTATCCACCCAGGGTTACTAGGTTCCTGGTACCAATATTGTATTGCCCCGAGCACTGCAGCTTTGTGATACAGTTTGATATCTGGAGTATTCAATCCCCCTTTTTCCTTTGCTATAAACATGGTTTCTTTTTTAATACGTGGCTTTTTCCCCCTCCAAACCAAGTCTCTGATTAACTCATCCACCTGTTTGAAAAATGTATTGGGTAATACTATTGGGAGTGCCATAAATTTGTAAATGAATTTGGGAAGGAGTATCATTTTGAGTAGATTGATTCTTCCTGACCAAGAGCATTCTAAATTTTTCCAGGTTTCAGAATCTTTTTTTGCTTTATCAATTACTTCTGGAAAGTTTGCTTTGTAGAGGTCTTTACAGTTTTTTGTTATTGTTACTCCTAAATACTTGATTCCCCTTATTTTTTCTGGGAATGGGCTAATCTTTTTAATTTCATCTAACTCTAATTTGTTCTTTGCAAATATCAGCGCTTGTGATTTATCTTTATTTATTTTGTAGCCCGATACTTTTCCGAAGTTTTCTATAGTCTGAATTAACTCTGGGAGGGTTTGTTGCGGTTCCCTTAGGAATAAAATTAAATCATCTGCAAATAGTGCCAGTTTGTATTCTTTTTCACCTACCCTGATTCCCTTTATTTTTTTATTTTGGCGTATTGCCACTGCCAGCCCCTCTATTGCCATATTGAACAGTAGTGGGGATAATGGGCATCCCTGACGAGTCCCCCTCTGCGTTTCGAATGTGTCAGACAATTCCCCATTAATTTTTAGTTGTGATCTGGGCTGAGCATATATTGCCTTAATCCATTTCAAAAAATTGCCTCCTACTCCCACCTTCTCTAGTACTTCAAATAGGTAATTAATTTCTAAGAAATCAAAGGCTTTTTCTGCATCAGCTGCTACTATTATCGAATTTGTTGGTTGTGATTCCCCCTGTTGCGCATATGCCAAGTTCACTACTTTTCTGATGTTATCTACTCCTTGCCTTCTAGGAATGAAACCTGTTTGGTCCGGGTGAATGATTTCCCCTATAATTCCTGCTAACCTGGTTGCCAAAATTTTTGAGAAGATCTTAAAATCGTTATTTAGCAGGGAAATTGGGCGATAGCTTCCACATTGATTTTGGGGCCTTCCCGGCTTAGGTACTAATGTTATTTGCGCCTCGTAAAATGTATGTGGCATTTTCCCTACTTGTAGAATGTCATTGTATACCCTAGTAAGATGTGGCACTAGAATTTTGCTGTAAGTTTGGTAAAATTCTGCAGGGAAGCCGTCAGGCCCATTGGCCTTATTTCTTTTTAAATTTTTGATGACCTTTGCCACCTCTTCCTCTGTTATGATGTCATTTAAAAAGTTGGATTGTGCTCTATTAAATCTGGGAAAACCTAATTCGTCTACAAACTTTTTTATCTCTTCAGGTTTTGGATTAGAAGAGGCATATAAATTCCTGTAGAATCTCACGAAAGTGTCCTGGATCTCATCCGTGCTTGACACTTCCACACCATCCTCTCCAATAATGTTGATAATATTGGCTTTCTGTTGTTGTATTTTAACTAACTGGGCTAGAGCCCTGCCTGCTTTGTTACTGTTATTATGATAATAAAATTTTATCCACTTTAATTGTTTTGTGGTTTTTTCTAATTCAAGGACATTTATTCTTTCTTTTATTCTCTGGAGCTTATTTGCTGCCAGCTTAGAGGGGGTATTTTTATTAATTTTATCCCATTTTTTGAGCTCTGCATAAGTTTCCATTCGTATTTCCTTTTTTTTTTTATTAATTTGAGCTGAAAGTGCTATGGCCTTACCCCTTATTGTGGCTTTTGCTGCTTCCCACAATGTGGAAACTAGTTCTACAGACCCCTGATTTAACTCGAAGTATTCCTTAATTTCTCCCTCTAGTTTAATTTTACTGTCTTTATTTTTAAGAAGAGATCTATCAAGCCTCCATTGGGCTTTCCCACGTGTTGTTTTGGCTTCTAGCTTTACATTGATCCCCAACGCATTGTGGTCTGAAAATACTATTGGTACAATATAAGTCTTTTTGCATATTTTAGTCTCATTTTTGCATATTAGTATGTGATCTATCTTGGAGTAAGAATTATGGACATTGGAATAAAAAGTATATTCCCTACTCTGCTTATTAAGATGTCTCCATGTATCTACCAAACCCTCGTCTTCAAATAAATCTTTTATGTTCTGCTGTCTTTTGTTCAGAGGTATTGTCTTTGAGGTGTCCCATTTAGATAGAAGAGTGTTTAAATCCCCCATAATCACTAATATTCCTTTCCTATTCTGTAATATTATTGGAATGAAGGTTTTATAAAATTTGACCTGATCTACATTTGGACCATACATATTAACTAGTGTAACTTCTCTCTTTTGGAGTAACCCTGAGACTAGTAAAAATCTTCCCTCTTCATCCTTTACTATATTGCTTATTTTAAAGTCACACGAGTTCTGTATAACAAACAGTACTCCTGCTTTTTTCCTCTTGGCACACGATGCAACAACCTGCCCCATTTTTTTGTGCATAAATCTATGCACTTCCCCTTCCAACAAATGTGTCTCTTGCAAGCCTAAAATATCTATCCTAAATTCTTTTGTAAGTTCTCTAACTCTTTTTCGTTTTTGAGGTGAATTGAGCCCTCTCACATTGAGGGTTAACATTTTGATATCATTCATTGATTTTATTCATATTTCTTGGACTCTTGTTTTCCCTTCTCTGCCAACTCTCAGTTGCCCACTTACATTTTATCTTTGCCCTCCTTACCCTTTCTTTAGTTAAGCTCTTGTGCCTCTTTTCCCCAACATCAAGGCCTCCCTCTCCCTCCCTAACCCAACTTTCCCCAAACATCCCCCCCACCATCTCCTCTCCTTCCCCCCACTCCTTCTTACGCATCCACATTCTTAACATGTTTATCTTGTTACTTTGCCTAACCAAAAACATAAACCTTTTCTCTCACCCTCGCGAGACTTACCCCCCTCCAAGCCTCCCCCTTGTTAGGAGTCTCTGTCTGGAGGTCTGTATTAAGCCCCCTTGACTCCTATTAATATTTTAATATTTTGGCCCCAAACCTTAACTGATATAGTTTGTTCTTTAACTTTGATTCTCAGTTACTGTCTTTTGATGCAAGGTGCAGAAAAGCTTCCAGCTCCTCTGTCTCCATGAAGACCTTAAATTTCCCATTTATGTTCACTACCATCCTTGCTGGGAATTTCAATACTGGTTTCCATCCTCTCTCGTTTAACACTGTGAAATATTTGGTCCATTTTCTTCTTTTGTTCATGGTCTCCATTGCGTAGTCTGGAAATACTTTAATGCACTCATCCCTGTATTTCAGATCTTTCTTCCTACGCGCTTCTTTTAGGATCTCTTCCTTTGCAGTGAAGCTAGCAAACTTGACAATAATTGTTCTTGGCTTTGGAAAATTCTTGTTAGGCATTCTCCCCGTTCTGTGGGCTCTGATAATTTCAGGTTTCTGGATTTTTTTATTTTCTGGGAACTGATCTCTCAGGAACTCCCAAAGCAGATCTTTGATTTCACCTTTTTCAATCCCTTCTGGGAAGCCCACGAATCTCAAATTGTCTCTCCTGGACCTATTTTCTAGGTCTTCTGTTTTTTGTGTGAGCAAGTGTACTTTCTCTTGGAGCGTTGTCATTTGCTCCTCAGTACTGACCGCATGGTCTTCTATGGAAGAGATCCTCTCCTCTGCAGTGATTAATCTCTGCACCAGCCCCTCCAGTTTTTTGTTCCCTGCCTCCACTGAGGCTCTCAATTTCTCCATATCTTTTTTAAAGTCTGTCTTTAGTTCTAAAAGCAGCCTCATGATTGGGCCCCCCTCATTAACCTCCTCTTCCACTCAGTCTCTTCTGGGGAATCCTCCCCTTCTGTGGCCTCATTTACTCCCGCAGTTATTGCGGGCGCTATTTTAGAACATTCTGCAGCCCGGGCCTCCTCCCCGCTCTTTTCCCCTTGGTGCAGTTTCACATATCACTCCATTTGAGTTTCTCTCACTCCTTTGACTTTTTTTTTTTCTCTTTCTTCCCTAGGCTTTGCTGGCATTATTTCTAGTCACTTTTTTTAAAAAAAAATTGTTGAGTAATTGCACGGTTTGGGGCCGTTTTCTTTTGAGGCTTGGAGGAGCGCTCGCTTCTGGCTGCTCTCGCTTATTCGCACATGCGTAGTTCGACCTGAAGAGCTTTTATTCTTGGCTCAGCAGCAGCAGCCATTTTGTCCTTCAGGGTGGGAGTTTCAGCCGAGCAGGCCTCAGGAGAAGGACGCTGGGAAATCAGCTTTTTCCCCTTTTAAGAAGATTTTTTTTGCACCCTCTTGTGCCTCCGAAGTTTAGATTTCAATGCCTACCCCTTGTTGAAGGGAAGATTTAGTTTTGTAGCTTTCTGGGATCATTTTAGTTATAGGCCTCACTGGAGCTGTAACCAGGCACAGCTATTCACAGCGACGCCCCCTGGTGGTCCTCCCTTTGGAATCAATTGAAATCAATGGCTGCAATGTAAAAACAAAACAAAAAACACCCCACTTTCCCTCCCCCTCCCAGGCTGCGCGGTTGGAAGGGGGTACACCCCCCACCCACCCTGCCAGTGCCCAGCCTGGATTTTTTTTTAAACCACACCACCGGACCTGCAGGCTCTGGGCCACTGCCACACCGCCGGAACTTCCCCGTAAGGCTTAGTGAAGCTCTGAAGACAGTGCTGAAACCGCCCCATGCCACGCTGCTGCCGCTGCTGCCACCCGCACCACAGGTAAAAGGCGATCGGTGGGTTTAACCCAGAATGCTAGGGCCTGATATCATCAGGAGGGCTCCCAGAGGAGAGCTTCCTTCTTTAGAAATAGCCCTGGCTGCTGCTGGGCAGCCAGTGGTGCAGCGGCGGCCTGGAGCCTGCAGGTCCAGCGGTCCGGTTTTAAACAAAATTCAGGCTGGGCACTGGCAGGGTGGGTGGGTGGGTGTTCCCCCTTCCACTCACACAGCCTGGGAGGGGGAAGTGGGAGGTTTGGGGGGAGGTTAATTTATTTCAATGGTGACACTTCCCCATTGAAATCAATGAAAAAAAACGGTACCGGTAAACTGGTTTTACTGATAAAACTGATTTTTTTGAAACTGGTAACCGGTAAAACCGATACCCAGTTTTTTCACTTTTGTCCCTCTGCTAGTGCTTAGGGTGCTTGACTAGGAATTTATTGTTATTATTTTTATTGATTACTTATATAGCATCAGTAATGTCCATGATGCTAAACACTAGTGTTTAGAGATAGATCACTGCCCCAAAGGGTCTATAATCTTGGATGGACAAGGAATGGGAGACAATCAAGAGGGCAAAAGTACAGAAGGACAGGGAATATGAGGACATAAAGTCACCGGTGTCCTTAGTAGGGCTGAAACAAGAAACCCTTCTGCTATCTCATGAGATAGCAGGCTATCTCAAGTTATCTCTTGAGATTTCAGACCAGATACGAGAACTCACTGAAATTTCGACCCTAGTACGAGATCTTGTGTGATATCACACACCCACAAAATCACTGTGCATGTGTAAAATGACTGCCAGGTCCATCCTACACACGCACAGTCCTTTTGCAAAATGGTCAAGCAGCATCGGCACCATTTGGGGAAAGGGCAGCTGTTCTGCACATCCACAGCACCTTTCACACATGTGCAGACCAGCACCTTTTTGGAAAAGACCTGTGCACCCCCACCAGCCATTTTGCACGTGTGTGTAGGTTGTTTAAAATTTTCTTCTTTGCTCCTCATGTCCCCCCTTTCCCCGCAGAGAAACGGAGCATCCAGGTGAGTACATGATGGGGGAGGGAGGGCTGTAAAAGGTTCATTTGTTTGTGTTTTGCAAGTGCAGGGGGAAGAAGGGCTGTCTTTAAATTTGTGCTCTTCTCAACGAGAATCCAAGCAATTTCTTGGCTTGTTCTCATTTGCTAGAATAAGCCAAGAACCTTGATTCTCGCTAAGAAAAGCGAGAATCAAGTTTCAGTCCTAGTCTTTAGCTTGGTTCCAGCTGATCTAGGAGAGAGAAGGGAGAGAGGAACTTAGGGAGAGGCAGGGATGCATTCAAGAAGTTGTGGAGTTGCAGGTGCATGAGCTTAGCTTAGTTATAAAAAGGGAAGAAGTGGAATTCTGAAGGATAAAGTGGGATAAGGAGAAGCATAAATGATCAATCTGTAGGGGGTGAGGAGCTAGCAAAAGCCTAATGGAAGAGGGGTTGTTTGTGGTTTTTTTAAGAGGGTTTATTTATTTATTTAATTAAATTTATACCCCACCCTTTCATGAAAGCTCAGGACAGCTTTCAGAAACAAAACTCAGAAGGAAAAAAAAAATGCTGAAAATAGAATGCGATACAATAAATTCCCCTGAAAATTCCTACCCTCACCCCCAACCCCCAACCCCAATATCTATCCCCACCTGCCAAATGCTTTGCTAAAAAAGGTTTCATGATTTGGAAGGAGGAGACAGAGCATATGTGCGTGAGGACAGACTTCAAGTCTTAGGGATAGGCATCCACACATCCCCGGCCTGTATGAATGGCAGCAGCCAGACGTGTCTTCTGAGTGTTCCGCAGTTCAGACGCACTGTGGGTGGAGAAACAGTCTTTGCAAGACACAGGAACAGGCCAGGAGTGCTGGGGAGACTGTGTTCCCCAGCGCTTGGCCAGGACATGCCGATATCAGAGGCCAGTCTGGTGCGCTTCCCCCTCCCCCATGGTCTGTGGCAGGGGGAACGCCTGGAGGCTGCCAGGGTACCCACCCAGGGAGCCGCTCATTTAAACCCCTCCCCACTTACTCCATGTATGTGGGCAGTCAGCAGCCATCCCGGTCAGTGGATACAAACCCGCCCTGCAGCCAGTGGGTTATTTTAAAATGGCCTTTGAGTTTAAGGGACACAAACTAGGGGTGTGTTTCTGACAGATACATTGTTCTAATTTGCTTGTAAATTACAGAAAGAAGCTGGAACAATCTGTTGTAAGACACTTTAACTCAGCAGATCACACCCTCTCTGACTTAGAAATCTATTCAGTAGAAAAACCATCCAACCCTAGGTTGCTAGAAGCTAGAGAAAACTTCTAGACTTACAGGCTTGACACCCTAATGCCCAATGGTCTCAACTTAGAGGATAATTTGTGAACTTTAATCTTTTCTTGTATTGTTTATAGCATTCTGGCAACCACATATCAGATGTCACCTACCTGAGAACTCTCTCCATCCACAGTGTTCTTAAAATTGTCACATTGACTTACAGTACCTCATTTAAAAATCAACTGTGTTACTGATAAAGGCAGAAGCTGAAACATCTAAGTAAACTATCTTAAATTTATCTCTGTTTTAACAGTAATTTATTCTTATATTTATTCCAGTGACAGTCTGCATCCCTCAAGGATCCAGAGCTTCCTTGACTACAGCACTGTTTAATTGCTTAACATATCTATCTATCTATCTATCTATCTATCTAATTAACAACATATTTCCAACTAGCTTTCTATTTTTGCTTCCTAGAAGTCAGAAGTTAAAGAATTCCACTGACTTTAATGACAGACTGAGACCATAATAAATCTCAGATTTGTATACATGTGTATACAAAATAGATACCACCATCCTATTTCTAGGCTACCAATAGTTTTTCCTAAAGTAATAAGTAAGATCTAAATCTGTAATGTACTGTAGCTTCCTCTAAGCCATCTAGCAGGTTGCTAAACTGAAAAAATTGTATTATTGCAAAATGGAGGGAAATTGTTGGAAAACAAATTTAGCATTTCCAAAGGTTTTATTACTCTTGGAATGAGCTATAAGTATAGATAATACAAGTCTGAAAAACCATATCTCAAAATGCATCAGGAATATGTAGAAACCTGTAATTGTAGCACAGTGATTTGATTACATTGTGTTTATTCAATTACTTTAGCTTACTGTTATACTCCCACCTCAGCACACTGATAAACAGCACATCATTACAGCAGTGCAAGGTATGTGCCACTGTTAGTTAATGGTCCTCCAGTTTTAGAATTATTATATTTTGCCTTGTTAGGAGTTTCTATAATGTATTTAGCTGAATGCAAAAATTCTTTCTGGCTTGAACCTTGCCTCCTCCCTCAGGAAAACAAATGGTCCATCCACTTTTAAAAAAAATATATACAAGAAAACAGGTGGAGGTACTTTTGTAAAATGTATTCTGGTTGACAGAAATACCATTACTGACTTATTATTATTATTATTATTATTATTAACAAACATTTATATAGCGCCAGCAGTGTACCTGACACTTTATAAAGTAATAAAATAGACATGGTCCCTGCCCCTAGGGCTTACAATCTGAGAGACAGGAGCTGGGGGAGAGACTTAGGAAGGGGAACAGAGGGAGAGACAAGGGGTCTAACATTCATGAAGATGCGAGGTCTCAAGTGCACGTACTTGGCTTGGTTACGATGAGAATGACAGCAGGCAGGTCCATGTTGCAAGGATAAGGGTAAACCGATCGTAGGTATAGGAATAGTGGCTCAGCAGGATAAAGAGTCAGACAGAGCAGAGCGAAAGAGGTGAGTTTTAAGGAGAGATTTGAAGGTATGAAGGGAGGGGGCAAGGCGGATGTGGACAGGGAGGGAGTTCCAGGCATGGGGGGCAGCAAGTGAGAAGGGACGAAGGCGCTTAGGGGAGCAGGGAAGGCGTGGAAGGGTGAGAGAAGGGACAGAGGAGGAGCGAAGTGCACGGGCTGGAGTATGGAGGGCGATAAGTGCAGAGAGGTAGGGGGGAGCAAGGTTGTGAAGAGCTTTATAGGTGAAGACTAGGAGCTTGTGCAGGATTCGTTCAGGAAGGGGAAGCCAGTGAAGCGAAGAGAGGAGGGGCTGCACATGGTCGAAGCGACTGGCGAGGTAGATGACCCTGGCAGCAGAGTTTTGGACAGAGATGAGGGGAGAAAGGTGAGACCGGGGAAGGCCAGTGAGAAGGAGGTTACAGTAATCGAGGCGAGAGATGACCAGAGCATGAACAAGAGTTTTGGCAGACGAGACAGAGAGAAAAGGGCGAATCTTAGCAATGTTATGGAGGGAGAAGCGACAGGATTTAGCAACAGAGTCAATGTAGGGTTTAAAAGAAAGGGGTGAGTCAAAGATGAAGCCTAGGCTACGGGCTTGGGGGACAGGCAGGATGGTGACTCCATCAATAGTTATTGACAGTGAGGAAGGAGAGGAAGGATGAGGGGGGAAGATAAGGAGTTCAGTTTTAGCCATGTTGAGTTTGAGTTGACGTTGAGACATCCAGGTAGAGATGTCAGAGAGACAGTTGATGAGACGAGCTTGAACAGAGGGAGAGAGAGAGGGAGTAGAGAGATAGAGTTGAGTGTCATCAGCATAGAGGTGGTATTGGAAGCCATGGGAGGCAATGAGTTTGCCTAAGGATGAGGTATAGATCGAGAAGAGGAGAGGGCCAAGAACAGAGCCTTGAGGAACACCAACTGAGAGGGGGAAGGAGGAGGAGGTGGAGTTGGAGAGAGACACATTAAAGGAGCGGTCAGAGAGGTAGGAGGAGAACCAGTTATGGACAGAGCCACAAAAGCCAAGGGAGTGAAGGGAATCCAGCAAGAGTGAGTGGTCAACAGTATCGAAGGCAGCAGAGAGATCAAGGAGGACAAGAATGGAATAGAGACGTTTAGATTTAGCCACCAGAAGATCGTTGGTGATCTTAGCGAGAGCAGTTTCAGTAGAATGAAGGGGGCGGAAGCCAGATTGGAGGGGGTCAAGGGAGGAGTTGGAGGATAGGAAGTCAAGGCAGCGGGAGTAGACAACACGTTCAAGCAGCTTGGAAGCAAAAGGAAGGAGTGAGACAGGACGATAGCTAGAAGGGTCAGAGGGGTCAAGAGTGGACTTTTTGAGAATAGGAGAGACTGTGGCATGTTTGAAGGCAGAAGGGAAAGAGCCAGTAGAGAGGGAGAGGTTGATGATGTGCAGGAAGGAAGGGGCGACAGTGGGAGTAATGGAGGTGAGGAGGCGGGAAGGAATGGGATCAAGGGGGCAAGTGGAAGGGTTGGAGGAGGAGAGCAGAGAGGAGATTTCCTTAAGGGAGGCAGGGGAGAAGGAGGACATGAGAGAAGGAGGGGGAGGAGGGAGAGGGGTGGGAGTGGGAAGAGAGGAGTGGGAAGCGATGTCGAGGCGGATCTTGTCTATCTTGGAGGTGAAGAAGGAGGCAAGATCCTGAGCAGAAAGGGAAGAAGGAGGGGGAGGACAGGGAGGCTTGAGGAGGGAGTCAAAGGTAGAGAACAGGCGGAGAGGGTCCCGAGAACAGGACTCAATGCAGGAGGCATAGTAGTGTTGTCTAGCAAGGGAGATAGCAGAAGTAAGGGTGGAGAGACAGAATTTGAAGTGATTGAACTTGATTCGGCTTTGGACCCCGAAAGATCTCTTTTTGCTTCAGTGTGGGGCGACTAAAAAAGTGGGGATGGGAACACTTTCTTTGTCTGATAGTCATGTTGGAAATTTAGAAAAGGCCAGTGGGATGCACAAAAAAATATGGAGAGACGTATACCTTAGGGATGGGCAAATGCGGTTCAGATGTTCGGAGTTCAGAATGAACTCGGTCTGTTCTGATGACCAAACTGAATGTCGGAACCGTACTCGAAAACAACCAAACAATTTGGTCATGTTCGGGTGAGTTCGGATGAGTTTGGGGGCGGGAAAAACGTGAATGGAAGGCCCATTCGGATGGAAAAAACATGACTGGAAGGGGGAGGCAGCTGAAGAGAAGACTTCCTGGCACCAGAGGTTGAGACCAGGGGTGGTCTCAGGGCCAAATGATACCGATACCAAAAAAATCTTCGAATTCGGTATCGATATTGGTACCGATAGCGCTATTTCAGATATTCAGCAATGTTCGGCCAAACTGAACTCCGCCGAACTGAACAACCGTACCCGAACTCGGTTTTTGAACCCAATGACCGAATGCCCAAACATCCGAACTGAGTTCTGTTTGCACATCCCTAGTATACCTACATCACCCACAATTATCCAATTTCATATTTGTGCTGAATTCTTAGATTCCAAGCTATTTCAGTACCAAAATAAAAGAGTTCCCCCCCCTTCCTTTTATGACGTTCTATTTTAATTGTTTTTAATGATTGTAAGCTGCCCTGAGCTGTCAGTGGCAGGAGGGGCAGGGTATCAAATTTTATAAATAAATAAATAAATAAGTATGAGATAGCATTATGGAGACATTAATAGGGACTGCGTAAGGGGCTGTACAAAATATGGGTATGAAAAAGAGATATGGGGAAGGTTTGCTGGGACATAAAAGGTAGATGCTGAGGGCAAGAGAACAAAGGAGAGGGTTCAGATCATATGTCTCACCTGCTGATCAAACTCCCATCTTTGAACGTGTGTCCCTCCTCCCTGCTGTAGTAGTTCCCCACTATACTCATGCTCAAGGATAGGAGCTGAGTTCAGGGGCCAGAGCCAGAAACTGGAAACATTTTCAGGCTATAATTGGATTACAGGCTAGGATTTCCCCATTTCTTTCTTATAGGAATACCCCTCTTTCTTTAGACTCCCATGCTAAACTTCCAAGAGGTCAACATAGTCAAAGAGGAAGTGGGTCCTAAAGAGATGTGAAGTAATTTGCGCAGGGTCTTGTAGCAGGTCAGTGGCAAAGTCAACAATAAAATTCAAGTCTCCAACTCTACACATTAGAATATGCCTCCAGCTCCACCTATAACTTTTGTGAAGCTTCCACCTCAACCCTCAAAGATCCCCACATTTCTCAGACTGACTTGGGAAGTTGGGGAATTCTTTAATTTCAGAGAGCTGAAGCTGTCCTACTAAGACCTCTTTTACATGAACGCCACCCACCCATGTACACCCACAGACACCCATTGGATGGATGGGAGAACATCCATGTAAAAGGTCACGAGTAGGTGGGTGCATGTGCACAACCTACCCACCAACAACCACGGAGCAGCCGGGAGGGAGGCGGCACACCCGTGGGTGGAGATGGGTATTCAACACCCGAGCGTCCATGTAAAAACCAAAACATCCACACCCACGGAGACGGGACCAGAGGGACCATGGTGCACCGGCACAAGGGGTCACGCACGTGCCCCCACGCAGACACATCCACCGGGGGTGATGCCAGACATCCGGTCAGGAGCCCACAAAGGAGGGCAGACACATGACATGGGTGCACCTGCTCCCATGATGTCTGGGAGGAAAGCCCTAGACAAGACAAAGGGAGCCTGCACAATGTCATGAGTGGGACGAGGCCAGGTGAGCATGGGGACCCAGGAACACCCAGGGGAGGGGGCCCAGGCTCCTGGTCCTTGGGGGGGCGGGCACCTGGTCCAGGGGGGCGGGCACCTGGTCCAGGGGGGGGAAATGGAACAGCTAACCACAGAACACATCTCCCGGTACAGGGCCACGGGCACACAGCAGCAGCAGCACTGCCCACTGAACCCCAGGCCACCACAGTCCCAGGGCACAGCCAGAGGAGCAGCAGTGACAGCAAGGTGAGAACAAGGGGACCCCGACCAACCAGGAAAGGGAGGGCAGACCCCCAGCCCTGGCACAGCAGCAGAGGGAACACAGGGCAGGTGACAGCAAGCGAACCTATGTCCCCATCCCCCCAGGAGACCACCTAGACAACAAAGCACCACACCATCGGAGAGACAGGTGAGGAGCCCCCCCTGACAGTCAGGTAAGCGAAGGTCACCCCAGGGGGGAGAGGGAAGGGGAGGCCCCATGGGGGCATGGAATGGGGCAGCCGGATGGAGAGTAACCCCCATGCAATACCCCCTACAGGAGATGACCACCACTACAGTCACCACAGCCACTGGACGGGCCCCATGCCACCAAACTGGAGGGGCCCCCACATGCAGGTCCCAAAAGGGGGAGTCTTGGTCCAGGCAGGAAACCAGGGACTTCATACGCACGTGGGGGTCTCAAAGGGTCCAGCACGACCTGGTGCGCAGCTGCAAAACCAGACAGGTCTATGAAGTTATCACCCAGGAGATGCAACAGCAGGGGTATAATAGGGATGTCACACAGTGCATGCAGCAGGCAAAGGACTTGAGGTCCGGATATAAACATATCAAGGAGAACAATCTCAAGTCCAGCCGTGCCATGTGCACAGCCAAGTTCCAGGAGGAGCTGGACACATTCCTCTGCATGGATGGGGATATCGTGGCCTCCCGCACACACAGTAGCGCTTTTGCCAGGGGCAGATGGAGGGCCACCACAGAACCCCACCTGCCGGACCCCCAGGAGCAGGGGTGGGATGCTTCCCCCAGTGAGGCCAGCCAGGAAGCGGGAGGCAGGGTCCCTTCCCACAGGGTGTGGAGGCACCCTGGAGATCCAACCACAATAACACGACCCTCCGTGTGTGCCCACAAAACCTGCAGGCCACCTGGACACAGGGAAGAGGGGCATACACAGAGCAAGCGGAGACCTGGGATGGCCCCCAGGAGGCAGAGGAACAGGATCCAAGTATGACCAGCCCAGTGGGCTCCAGGTGGAGGAGGACCTGGGCAGAGTCGTAGTGACTGGGGCTGGGGCCTGGGTGCCAGTAAACACTACTGGGACTTTGTTCCCATTGCAGCCCAAGGTTGCCTGGAGGTGCACGAGTTGGAGGTCCTGGAGGAGGAGACAGACAATGAGGGGCTGGCTGTGCCCCCTACCTGGTGAGGTGCACTGCTATGGTAGGCCAAACCATCCAAAGGGCCACAGGGACCTGCCGGGCTGCGAGCCCCAGAGGGCGCTGTCAAAAATAGAGACCCCCATCCCATTGTACAGTTCCCCTTCAAACAAATGCTGCACATGCACCTCTGTATCACTTCCTCTGTTCCGGGACCAGTGAGCGGGGACGGGGGGCTGGCAGAGGGGCACCAGCAGGGTGAGGGTCCGGTACAACACTGGGCTAGCCGATGGGGCCAGGGGGCCACACACCGAGGCCACAGCCAGAACTGGTGTGTGCAACGAGTGCACGGTTACCCTGCACAGGTGGGCTGGTGAGTGGTGGTATGCAGGGCACTGTGTAGCTACGGCACCCCGTGGCTGTCAGCGACAGAGGGCGCTCACAACCACCCAACCCACTTGACCTGTTCCCAGAACCCCCTTGCCCACACAAGGCACAGAGTCATGATCAGGTGCTAAGGGTACCACCCAGCTTTATTGATGAGGTGCACAGGTTTATGGGCTGGGGTATGGGTCGGGCATGGGCCCATCGCCTGCCTCCTGGGAAATGATGCGGTGGCAGAGGGCATCCCTGTTCTCCTTGGAGATGCACTGGAACACCTCGCCCTGGGCATGTTGGTACATGGGTATGGGGCCTGCCCTCTGTACAGGTGGTGTGTTGTCCAGGACGGTGCCTCCAGTCTCGCATATGTTGTGCAGGATGCATACTGCCAGGACAAGGATGGGGGTGTGGTCAAGGTTGGATTGGCTCCTGTTCATCAAGAGGTGCCAGCACATCTTCAGCTGGCTGAAGGTCCGCTGCACCATGCTGCGTGCTGATGACAGGCGCTTGTTGAACACGCGGTGGTCAGGATTGCACGCCATGGGGTAGGCCCTAATGAGCCATGGGCTGAGCAGGTAGACGGGGTCCCCTATCACAACAGGGGCCATGGGAATGCCCTCTATCACATGATATAGGTTGGGGGTGAGCTCCCCATCGAAAATGCAAGCATAGAATGGGGACGCAGGTAGTATTCACGCATCATGGCCTCTGCCCTGACTAGCCCATGTACACATCTATAAAAAGGCCCCTGTGATCCACGATGGACTGCAGATTGATGGAGAAGGCCTGCTTCCTGATTTTTTTTTTTCATTTTCATCTTTAATTTATACCCCACACTCTCCCAGCCAAAGTAGGCTCCAGGCATGTAGTTAATCTTTGCGTGTGGGGGGCTTATGTTGGGGATGTTGGTGCTGTCGATTGCTCCAATGCAATGGGGGAACCCCAGCTCCTCAAAGCTGCGTATCACCTCCTGGGGATCACGGAGCTGGATGACCCACTCAAGGAGGAGCTCCACGATCAGGTCACACACATGTTCATGGTTGCCGTCCCCACCCCGAACTGCTCCCTCACGCTCCTGCATGAATCAGGGGTGGCCAGTTGCCACATCACCATGGCCACTCACATCCCTGGTGGCAGCAGATAGCGTATGTTGGTCTCCTGCCCCTGTAGATGGGGGTTCAGGAGCTCCCCTAACTGGGTCTGGAGGGAGTTGTTCATATGGAAGCGGTCTGTCCATTCCTCATCCGTCCAGGTGGTCAGCATGTTCTCCCACCAGTCGTTGGTGCGCGAACACGTCCAGTGCCATCGCAGGTTCAGAAGGGTCACACGGTGGCTGTACATGTTCTGGGATAAGAGTTCTCGGATAAGCAGGATAAAGCTATTTTATCAAAGTTTTCTAAAGGAATGAAAAGTTTTCATTGTCAAGTCTCATGAGAGAAGCCCTACTAGAATTAATGGGACTGTTCACCTAGGAGAAGTTCAGGCGTTCTGGTAAGTTAGATTACTTGGATAAGATATACAGGCGATTGTTTTCCCACTACAGTCTATGGTGGTAATTAAAACAGGGCTCAATAGGGCACTTAAGCACGTAACCTAACCTTAAACTTTTGAATGTACTCTTAGCTATGCATGTTCTTAAACTTAAGCACATGCTTAAGTACTTTGCAGGATCAGAGTAAAAGTAACCAATGTCTTACAAGGTCAAAGCCTATTTCAGTGACATTGGCAGCATCACCCCTTTTATCTAGACCTCCCATATGCAGATTCGTTCCTCTTTCATGTATGCTTTGTATTCACTGCTTATTTCAGGAGATATAAATCATGGCTGAAATGAAGAAGTGATGATAGAGCCCATCAACTTCCATATTGAGAAAAGATGCTTGTCCCCCAAGTCGTATATGAGAAACTATAGGGGAACCTCTGGCTCACATGCCACATCTGCCTTATACTTGTTGTTGTTGTTTTACTTTGACCATTTTCCAATTCCTGGGACTACCCATTGATCCAGTCTCTACCCTCAAACACTGAAAGAGTGAGCTTAGGGGAAGGGAGAAGAGAGGAGGACTTGCACTCAAGGACAGGGCATGAATCCATGAAATAGATCCATGATCTGAACCCTCCTCTTCTTTGCCCCATCCTGAGCACAGGCGCAGACCTTAAGCACTCCTGTTCCAAACTCCTATCTCTCTGTGGAGCTTGTACTAGTTTTCAAAGTGAGTTGTGGGAAGCAAAAAGGTTCCCCACCCTTATTGCAATGTTTAGAGCACTAGGAGTAAAAGATTCTATTGTCCATCTTGTTTTAGTAATTGAACATCTGGTCGCATATTCTTTTAAAACAGCAAACTAAATAGTTTACGGTTTTAAAAGAATGTGCGACTGGCTATAATGTGTGAGATGTCACGTCTAAACCCCGCCTGCAGATTTTTTACGTGTGGCATGATTTCATGCCACGTATGTGCCACACATGTCTAAGAGCAGCCTTTTATGTTGCCTTTGGTATGTGGGTTGGCAGGGCAAGGAACAACATAAGAAAGTGGGACTACCTACAAGACCTGGATATTTCTGACTGTGGAAACATACAGACCATGGAACAACTTCTGGTCTGTTGAATCTTAGAAGAACCATGTACTGTAGAGGACCTTGCCAGAGCCACAAATCAAGCTATAGCACGTGCTCAGCACCGGAATGACATATGAACATGGCAGCAGAACATGAAAAGAGACAGAGGTGAGACTTTGATCTTTTCCCAAATTAATTACCTAATGGTAATATTTTAAATGGATTTGCGGAAGGCAGGCTGGGACCTTGGCAGGGCACTCAGATAGGCATGTGTGAGAGAGAGCCAGTCAGATATGAAGGCTGAGATCATCTAGCCAGAGGCCGTTTGGCAGGCTTCCAGCTTCCCAATGCCACCCTGTGTCATGAGGTCATTCAGAAAGGCTGACTGAGGCCATCTAGTCAGAGAGAGAGAGAGACAGGGTGGGCACTGCGCATTGGGAGGGAGGGGCAGCACCTCAGCAGCAGCCCAGATTGAGGAGGAGCGCGTCCCAAGACTGCCCCTGGCATAGGATGACGTGCGCCAGTGTACCATCAATCCATCTGCTGGGACAGCTCGGGGAATCCCAGCAGCGGAAGGTTCACCTTTATAAAAAGCAACTGATCCACCAAGTTGCTGGGGACACTCGTTGGTGGGCAGGAGAAAAGACCCTTGGCCACTTTGGACAGGGCCAGCCACATGTCCCTCCGAGAGCTGTGTTGCCACCATGTTCTGCCCCACCCATCAATGCTGTCAGTGGTGCAGCAGCAGCAGCCAGTTGAGAACCAGAAGTGTCAGTGCACCATGGAGGAGCTGGGGTGGGGGCAGCTGCCAGGACCATCAGCAGCTGCAGGACATAGAGGGCGGTGTGGCCACACACATATTGGGGGAAATGATTGCGCTTGATGGGCAGCCCTTCTTGGTGGTCAGGGACATGGGATTTAGGCACCTGATTGGTTTACTGGCCCCCAAGTTTAAGATGCCTCGTGCAGCATCCTGAGTCAGCAGGTGGTGCAAGCCTTGTCCCGGGCTTTAAAGGAGCAGGTGAGGGAGAAGCTGACAGGAGTTGGGGGTGCCACCGTCCACTTCACCACTGACCTTTGGTTGAGTAGGAATGTGCAGCACATCTACATGGCAGTGATGGCGCACTGGTGGCAGGACCCAAAGGCAGCATTTAGGAGTGGCAGAAGGGGTCCCGAAGCAGGGTATAGGTGGGCCCTGCTTCAGGCGGAAGTCATGGACGCCATAGCCCCCACACTTCTCAGAACATCGAGGCAGCCCTGACTGCCATGGTGAGGGAGTAGGTCACGCCAGGTGCTACCTTCATCAAGGGGTGCGTGGTGACGGACAACGCGGCCAACATATTGAGGACACTTCATGAGGGGGGCTTCCCCAGCATCCCTTGCACTGCACGCACCCATCACCTGTTGGTCAGGGATGCTCTCGACTTGTGGGAGAAGGGGATTGTGGCAGGCACCCTTAGCTCCCTGAGCAAGCGGGGGAGGAAGCTGGCCAGTTTCTTTAACCAGAGTATGAAGGGAACGACCTCCTCTGGGCAAAGCAAGCAGATCAAGGCTCCCCAGTGCAACAGCTGGTGCAGGATGTGTCCCCCCACTGGAATTCCACGTTCATGATGCTCGAGAGGCTTCTCAAGCAGAAAGTCGCCTTGCATCAGGTTCAACTGATGATGGACAGTCGGGCACCTCCAGGGTACAATGGGGGGTAATGGGAGATCCTGGCTCACATGGTCTTTGTTCTGAGACTGTTCTTGGCCATGACTAAGACCATCAGCTCCTCCACGGCCAAGATCAGCAAGGTGACCCCTCTGATCCAAAGTCTCATCAGGAGGCTGGATAAGATTCTCCAGGGGAAGGATTGTGGCCCTCAGGGCAAGAATCTGGCATCTGATGTGGTTGCCCTGGTGTGGCAGCTGAAGGCAGAGCTGAAGGCACGGTTTGATGACCTCCTGCAGCAGGAGGAATACGTGTTGGCAACGATGCTGGACCTCAGGGTCAAGGGCAGTGTGGCATGGCAGACAGCGCTCTATGGCCACTGGAAGGATGAGCTGGAGGAGAGGGTCCATCAGGCAGAGAGGACTCTGCGGATTGTTCAGCAGCAGCAGAAGGATGCCCCTGGGGATGGTGGGAGTGGGAGCAGCCACCACTTTCAGCTGGTGGAGTCTATCGCTGTCCCCAACCCTAGCAGTAGCAGCACCAGCAGCTGGTTGAGCAGCAGCACCACCACTATTGCTTCTGGATGATGTGGCTGGAAAGCCCTACCTGCCTGTAACATACGGCCCAGAACTCTGAGGGTGGGTCCTGGGACTGGAGTGACTGTTTGTTGATGCAGTGGAATGATAGCTCCCCTTGACTGTAACAGTCAAGGCCCCAGAACCCTGACATTGGGTCCTGGAACTAAAGTGGCAGCTTCTGGATATCATGGATGGACAGCCCTCCCTGCCTGTAATGGAGGCCCCAGAAACCTGATGGTGGGTCCTGGGGCTGGAGTGGCTGCTTCTTAATGCAGTGGAATGACAAATCCCCATGAGGCGAATGATGGCCCCAGAACCCTGATGGTGCGTCCTGGAACTAGAGTGGAAGCTTCTCAATGACATAAATGGACAGCCCTCCCTGCCTGGAATGTAGGCCCCAGAACCATGGGTTCTGGGGCTGGAGTGGATGGCTGCTTCTTGATGTGGTGGAATGACAGATCTCTGTGAGCAGAATGATGGACCCAGAACCCTGATGGTGGGTCCTGGGACTAGAGTGGCATCTTCTGGATGACATGGATGAACAGCCCTCCCTGCCTGGAATGTAGGACCCAGAACCCTGATGGTGGTTCCTGGGGCTGGACTGGCTGTTTCTTGATGCCATGGAATGATGGCTCCCCATGAGCAGAATGACGGCCTCAGAACCATGATGGTGGGTCCTGGGACTAGAGTGGCAGCTTCTAGATGACGCGGCATGATGGCTCCCCATGAGCCGGCCCCAGAACCCTGATGGTGGGAAATGGGGCCGGAGTGTCAGCTTCTGGATGACGTCGATGGACAGCCCTCCCTTCCTGGAATGTAGGCCCCAGAACCCTGAGGATGTGTCCTGGGTCTGGAGTGACTGGCTGTTTATTGATGCAGTGGAATTATGGCTCCCCGTGAATGGAATGACAGATCCAGAACCCTGGTGGTGGGTCTTGGGACAAGAGTGGCAGCTTCTAGGGATGTGTGAACATGGTTCGGAAATACGGAGTTTGAACCGAACTCGAATAGTTCGGTCGACTGAACCGAACTTTTGAACTGAACTCGAATTCAACTGAACTGTTCAGTCTAATCCAAGCTAGTTCAGAAGGCCAAAAAAACCAGTTTTGAATGTATGAACTCGGTTCAGAAGTTCCGAATTCAACTGAACTTGAATAGTTCGGTCGACCGAACTGAACTTTCGAACCAAACTCGATTTTCGAACCTAACTGAATTTCCAAACTCAGTTCTGTTTGCTCATGCCTAGCAGCTTCCAGATGAAGTGCAATGACATCCATCCCTGCCTGAAACGTAGGCCCCAGAAACCTGATGGTGGGTCCTGGCACTGGAGAGTCTGGCTGTTCCCTGTTCCCTCACAGTTCCCTGTGAGTGGAACTGTTCCCTCACAGTTCCCTTCCTGGTACATAGACCACAGAACTCTGAGTGTGGGTCCTGAGACTGGAGTGGTTGACTGTTTCTTGATGTGGTGAAATGACAATTCCCTGTGAGTGGAATGACAGCCAAAGAACCCTGATGGTGGGTCCTGGGACTAGAGTGGCAGCTTCTAGATGAACTGGAATGATGGCTCCCCATGAGCGTAATGACTGTCCCAGAACCCTGATGGTGGGTCCTGGGACTAGAGTGGCTAGCTGTTTCTTGATGCAGTGGAATGATGACTCCCCATGAGCAGAATTACAGCCCCAGAACCCTGATGGTGTGTCCTGGGGCTGGAGTGGCAGCTTCTGGATGATGTGGAATGACAACTCTCCGTGAGCAGAATCATGGCCCCAGAATCATTACGGTGGGTCCTGGGACTAAAGTGGCAGCTTCTAGATGAAGTGGAACAATAGCCTTCTCTGCCTGGAATGTAGGCCCCAGAATCCTGATGCTGGGTCCTGGGGATGGAGTGGCTAGCACTCCTGCTCAACTGGGCATTGCAGGCTGGCTGGCATCAGTGGAGAAGCAGCAGAGGCCTGGCCAGGTCTCCATGGATGGCACCCCTGCTTGGCCATGCATTGCAGGCTGGCATGCATTGGTGGAGTAGCGGCAGAGGCCCAGCCAGGGCTTGGTGGCTGGCACCCCTGCTTGACTGGGCTTGCAGGCTTGCTGGCCATGATGTGGGACATTTACAGACAATGAGGTGGCCCAACACAGCCCTCCCTGCCTGGAACATAGGCCCCAGAACTAGGGATGTGCGAACAAAGTTTGGGGGTTTGGTGTTTGGCCTGAACTCGGCGTGTGTGGGCCATTCATGAACACCCCAAACCCAAACTTCCCCCCGCCTGAACCGGCCTAACAAAGTTTGGGTTTCAAATCTGTTCAGGCGGGGGACAGGTTGGAACCCAGTTTTCCCTTCCCCCTCCAGGCTGCGTGGGTGGAAGGGGCGCCGGGGTCACCTTCCCACCCTCTCCAGCCCGGTGAACTGGAAGTCCTAGTAGAGGCCTGAAGTGCTCTGGAGGGCCACCAGAGCCAGACTCACTGCCACTGCTGCCGCTGGACCCAGGGCCAGAACCCCGGAACCAACAGGTAGGTCGATCAGTGGGGTGGTTTTTTAAAAAAAAAATGTACCAGGCCGGGAAGGGTGGTGGAGGGGAGTTGAGCTCCAGTGCCCCTTCCACCCATGCAGCCTGAGGGGGGAGGAAAAACCAGATTCCCCCCACTCCCCCTAAACAGGTTTGGTGTAACCAAACAGGCTCGGGATGAAAAGCCCGAACCCGAATGGTTTTGGGGGGGCAAACCCCAAAAAGGCTGAACACCAAACCCCTTGGTGCTCACACATCCCTACCCAGAACTCTGACAGTAGGTCCTGGGGATGGAGTGGCTGGCACCAATACTTGGCTGGGCATTGCAGGCTGCCAGGCATCGGTGGAGCAGCAGCAGAGGCCCAGCCAGGGCTTGGTGACTGGCACCTCTGCTTGGTTGGGAATTGTAGGCTGGCTGGCATTGGTGGAGCAGCAAAGTCCCAGCCAGGGCTCAGTGGCTGGCACCCTTTCTTGGCTGTGCATTGCAGGTTGACATCCTACTCGACTGAGCTCAAGAAGCTCTATTTCAAATTGAGCAAGCCTTGTTCGGTGGTGAATCTTGTGGACACCCAGCCCGCCCGCCGGCACACTCATCCAAGCTATGCATGTGTACAAGAGTGAGGACCAAATGGCTGATGTGCACTACCAGCAGCAGCAGAAGACATTAGATTGCCTGGGCACAGTAACTGTGGCTGGCACTCCTGCTCAGCTGGGTGATAAAGGCTGTCTGGCACTGGCGGAACAGTGGCAGAGGCCCAGCCAGGACTCGGTGGCAAGCACCCCTGCTCGGCCAGGTGTTGCAGGCTCTCTGGCATGGATGTGGGACACTTGCAAACAAGTGAAATGACATGTCCCTGTGAGTGGAATGCTGGCTCCAGAACCCTGATTGTTGGTCCTTGGGCTGGAGTGGCTGGCACCACGGCTCGGCTGGGCATTGCAGGTTGGCTGGCACTGGTGGAGCAGTGGCAGAGGTCCATCCAGTGCTCAGTGGCTTGCTCCCCTGCTTGACTGGGAGTTTCAAGCTGGCTGACATTGGTGGAGCAGTGACAGAGGCCCAGCTAGGGCTCGGGGTCCGGCAGCCCTGCTTAACTGGGTGTTGTAGGCTTGCATCCTACTCTCAGGATCTCAACAAGCTATTCTGCCAATTGCCCAGTGGTGAATCACGTGGCCACCCAGTAGCAGATATTGGATTTCTGGGGCACATTACCCGTGGCACAGAAGAGGCAGCAGAATCAGACATTGTGTTGCTGGGGCACAGAACCCAAGGCACAGACAGCAGAGGTGGCATTGGCAACAGAAGAAGACATTGGATTGCCTGGGCACAGAACCCATGGTACGGACAGCAGAGGCAGCATTGACAGCAGCAGAAGACATTGGATTTCCCAGGCACAGAACCGGTGGCACAGACAACAGAGGTGGCATTGGCAGCAGAAGACATTGGATTGCCTGGACACAGAACCTGTGGCACAGACAGCAGAGGCAGAATTGGCAGCAGCAGCAGACATTGGATGGCCCGGGCCCAGCACCCGTGGCACAGACAGCAGAGGCAGTACTGGCAGAAGCAGAAGACATTGGATTGCCAGGGCACAGAACCCATGGCACAGACAGCAGAGGCAACATTGGCATCAGCAGCAGACATTGGATTTACCAGGCACAGAACCCATTGAACAACAGTGATGACAGCATCAGGATTTGCCTGTGTGCAGCACCCATGGAGCCAGGCTGGTAGGATTTTCAAGGGAAGTGCTTCCATACAGCAGCAGATAGCAGAAGCAGGATTGCGTTGGCACATTTTGATTTGCCATGGCAGAGCACCCATGGACAAGCAGACAGCAGCAGTGGTATTATCAGGCCAGTGGGGCATATCACCCAGGGTTGCCATGGCAGGTAGACAGGCACCTTGGCATGAAAGGTAGGCAGGCTGGGGCAGGGCTTCAGCTTTGCCCACAGTGTGGGCAGACAGGCAATGTGGCATTACCAGAGGGAAAACTGAGACAGGCTTTGATCTTGGCCACCTGGGCAGGCAGGCGGGCTCACAGGCAGCGTGGCATGAGCAGAAGGCAGACTAAGGCAAGGTTCGATCTTGACCACCTGGGTGGGCAAGCAGACAGGCAGCGTGGCATGAACAAAAGTCAGACTCAAGCAGGCTTTGATCTAGGCCATCTGGGTGGGCAGGCAGACAGGCAGCGTGGCATGAGCAGAAGACAGACTGAGGCAGGGTTTGATCTTTGCCACCTGGGCGGATGGGCATACAGGCAGCATGGCATGATCAGAAGGCAGTCTGAGGCAGACTTTGATCTTGACAACCTGGGCAGGCATGCAGACAGGCAGTGTGACATGAGACGCAGTAGGGAAGGCAGGCTGGGACCTTGGCAGGGCAATCAGATAGGCTGTCAAAGTTTGTGCAGTGCGCGCGTGAGAGCCAGTCAAATAGGTGGGCCAAGATTGTCGAGCCAGAGGCCGGCTGGCAGGCTTACAGTTTCCCAATGCCACCCTGCGTCATGAGGTCAGCCAGATAGGGTGGCCGAGGCTGTCTAGTCAGAGAGAAAGAGAGGCAGGGTGGCCGCCGGGCATTGGGAGGGAGGGACAGCACCTCAGCAAAGCAGCAGCAGCCCAGATTGAGGAGGAGCCCTGTCCCAAGACTCCCGCTTGCAGGGGATGGCATGTGTCACTGCACCATCAATCCATGTCCAGGGGCAGCTCAGGGAATCCCAGCAAGGGAAGGTTCACCTTTATAAAAAGCAACTGCTCCACCAACTTGGCCCCTAGTCTCAGGCTGTGTGGCGAGCAAATATCCCCTGCCATGGAAACACCCGCTCGCTGCGGACACTCATTGGTGGGCAGGACAAGAGACCCATAGCCACTTTGGACAGGGCTGGCCACACGTTGGTATTGCTGGCCCAGCATGCCAAGGGATCACTGATGGGTTCGGTGCATGGCTCCTCCTCCAGGTAGCTCTCCACTGCTGCCGAGGTGCTGTTGTACTCCCTCACATAACTGTTCATTTGTACCATCTCCACCACTGCCCTCAGCCACACTGCCTGCCCTGCTGTTCATGAGTCCATGCTCGCCAGAGTGCCATAAACATACGAGCTGCTGCTGCTCAGCCTGCTGCTGGTGCTGCTACTGCTAGGGCTGGGGACAGGGATAGACCACACCAGATGAAAGGGGTGGCTGATCCCACTCCCACCATCCCCAGGGGCATTCTGCTGCTGCCACCGCAAACTCTCCAGAGCCCGCTCTGCCTGTCAGACCCTCTCCACCAGCTCACCGTTCCAATGCCCATAGAGGGCTCTCTGGCATAGCACGCTGTCCTTGACCCTGGGGTCCAGCATGGTTGCCAAAACGTATTCTTTTTACTTCAGGAGCTCATCAAACCTCATCTTCAGCCCTGTCTTCAACTGCTGCAGCAGGTCAACCGCCTCATATGCCAGATTCCTGCCCTGAAGGCCACAGTCCTGCCCCTGGAGAATCTCCTCCAGCCTGCTCAGGAGACTCTGAACCAGAGGGGTCACCTGGCTGATGGTGGCCATGGAGGAGCTGATGGTCTCCATCAGGACAAGGAATGGTCTGAGCATGAAGACTGTGTGAGCCAGGATCTCCTATTCCACCCCATCGTATCCTGGAGGTGCCCCACTGGCCGTCACCAGTTGAACCTGTTGCAAGGAGGATTTCTGCTCGAGAAGCTGCTCGAGAATCAGGAAGGTCGAATTCCACAATGTGGACACATCCTGCACCAGCTGGTGCACTGAGGAGCCTTGCTTGGCCTGCTTTGCACAAAGGAGCTTGCTGCCCTTTATGCTCCAGTTAAAAAAAACAGCCAGCTTCCTCCCCCACTTCATCAGGGAGCTAAGGGTGCCTGCCCCAAGCCCCTTCTCCCCAAGCCCAGAGTGTTCCTGACCACCAGGTGAAGGGTGTGTGTGACTTAAGGGATGCTGGTGTAGCCCCCTCTAGCAGACTTCCCTCAATATGTTGGCTGCGTTGTCCATCACCACACACTCCTTGGTGAAGGGCATGCCTAACGTGACCCACCCCCTCACGAGGGTGGTCAGAGCTGACTCGATGTTCCGAGCGGTGTGGGGCCATCCATAACTTCAGCTTGAAGCAGGGCCCACCTATACCCTGCTTCGGGACCCCTCCTGCCACTGCTAAATGCTGCCTCCAGGTCCTGCCACCAGTGCACCATCACTGCCAGGTAGGCATGCTGCACATTCCTGCTCGACCACAGGTCTGTGGTGGTCGTTGGTGGCACCCCCAGCCTTTGTCAGCTGCTCCCTCATCTGTTCCTTTAAAGCCCAGTACAGGACTGGCACCACCTGCCGACTCAGAGTACTGCACGAGGGAAGCTTAAACTGGGGGGCCAGGTATCCAATCAGGTGCCTAAACCTCATGTCCTTGGCCACCGAGAAGGGCTGTCCATTGAGCACTATCATTTCCCCCAACATACGTGTGGCTTTCAGTTGAAAGTGACACCACCGTCCACGTCCTGCAGCTGCCGATAGACTTGGCAGTAGCCCCCACCCCAGATTCTCCATGGTGGACCGACACTGCTGCTGCTGCTCCTCCCTAGCAGTGATACAGAACAGAACACCGAACGTCAAAATGGTCGAACAGTTTGGTCAGTTCGGATCGTGTTCCGGTGAGTTCGGGTGGCAAAAAAAGATTCACTGTAAGGTGACAGGGAGGGGTACTAGTCACTGAGGAGCAGACTTCCAGGCACCAGGGGTGGAGAGGCTTGCAAGAAATGAAACTATCTGCCTCCCCCCTTCCCAACACCTTCTGAGCTAGTGACTGTTCCTGAACAGCAGGCGTTGAGTAGGATTAGATTGCTTTAAATTTCATTTCAGTTTTGTACTGAAATGAAACTTAAACCTTAAACTGAAAACTTGTGTTTGTGATTCCCTCCCCCATCCCATATACAGAGAGATATATAGAGAGAGAGATATAGAGAGATAGATAGGTTAGGGATAGTAGTTGTAGGAGCTAGCTTAGTGATAGAGATAGCGTTAGTGAATTAGTTTTAGTGTTTGTAGGAGTAGGCCTGTGTACTTATTAGATAATCCATTTACTTCATAGTATTTAGAATAGTTAATAGCAGTTAGGTTTAGTGTAGGCAGATAGATATAATATTAGATAAAGAAATAAATAAAAAGACCCCATATAAAACCAAAAAAAACAAATAAAAAACAAAAGAAAACCATATAAAACCCCCAAAAAACCCCAAAACATATAAAAAACAAAAGAACCACCCATAACATTTCCCGAACGGCTGAACCGAACAGTCGAACAGAACCGCAGAATGGCCGAACAGAATGGCCGAAACTGAACACGGCGAACTAACCTAACTGCCGAACCGAACGGACGAACCGAACGCAGCTAAACCGAACGGACAAACTGAACAGACGAACCGAATGCAACCGAACCGAATGGCCGAACCCGAATTGCGATCTGTTCACCCATCCCTAGTGATACTGCTCCTGCTGCTAGAGGCAACTGTTCGAGCAGGACACTTGCCCACTGATGGATGCAGATGACTGGCCGCTGCAGTCAGGAACCCACTGGCGTCCACTGCCCCTGCCTGCTCGCTTAGCAGCACAGCACTGTGGCATCCCTTAAGGTGCCCCGACATGGCAGTTGTGTTGTGCCAAGGTTGGTAGGCATCTGCCCACGCTTCACCACCTGCATCTCCATGGGATCATCCGCCTACACCAACATAAATGCGCCCAGACAGAGGATTCTTTTGCCCCCTCCTGCCTTCTGGCCTGCACTGGGTGACTCACCACTGACAGCCCTGTTGGAAGGGGCAGAACATGGTGGCAACACAGCTTTTGGGGTGACAGCCATCACCTCAGCACCAGACATATCCTCCGCAGGACTAGTGTCTCTCTCATTGTTCCCAATCTGAGATATGTCCCCCTGCGAAGGGGAGTACTGGGACCCTGAGGCTGATGCACTGCCCACCATGCTTCTGCCACTCTCCCTATTTCCCCTATAGCTGCTGCTGCTGGTCCTCTCCCTGCTGCCATTGCCCAGGGATTGGGCCCTGCCTCTAGTAGCCGGGGTGGGATCCACCAGCCCTGGACTGCTGGTGATCACTTCAATAATGGGGGACATTGGTGGCCCTTGATGAACATACGACAGCAAATCACCTGCACCTGCTTCTGCAGTCGCAGCAGAGGCAACCACAGCCTCCTGGAGTGCAGGGCTTCCAGTGCCCTGCGTGGCAGTGGAGGACACTAGAAGGAGGGACGGACAAACCACACCACGGCTTCTGACACTTCTGGAAGCCTCTGAAGCCTGACTGTCTAAATCAGGCCTATGAGGTTTGGGGCGTGGTGAGGGGCTCGGACTGCTGCTGATGCCTGCTGCCACTCCACTGGCACAGCTCCTGCCACCTCTGCCACGTGCCCCATTGCCTGCCTTACGGGCAGCAGACCGGCCTCTCCTGCTTCCTTTCTCCATTTTTCTTTTTGAAATTATGTGGAGGAAGATTTTATATTGTTTTTATTTATTTATTCAGAATTTGAATATTATATATATATATATATATATATACTACACTAACTCTAACTGCTATTTACTATTCTAAACCTATGGAACTAAATGGAATAGTATCTAATAGCTACAAAGGCCTAGTCTTACAAACACACTATAAAATGTTAAAACTGAATCACTACAGTGAAACTCTCTATAACTAAGCTAACTCCTACAACTATCTATCTATAGTAACTATCTAATATCTATAGCTATATCTATACACACAGGGATGGAGGGAGGATGCAGACAGCTCACAACAAACAACACAGGGAGTGGTACCAAACTGAAATGAAAGCTAAATCAATTTAATGCTATTCTAAATAAATCCAAAATCAGGGGAAGGGAATCAGGGATGGAATATCTACAGGGAGGAGGGAAGGATTCAATGGAGAGGAGGGATAAAGAACACAGGGAGGGATAAAAAATATAAATAACACCTAAATCTATCTGATCTAATCTAAATAAATGAAACTATGGAGGTAAATGTGTGGAAATGGTTGAAATAGGAGGAGGATGGCAATGGATTGGGAGGTACACAAACTGCTGGGAGAGGGAGACTTCTGAAAACACCTGCTGAGAGGATCAGTGGCTAGCTCAGAAGGAGTTGGAAGGGGAGAGGGCAATGACTTTTGTTACTTGCTGCGCCTGCCTTACCACAAGCCTCATTTGCTCTGTGCAGCCTTGCTCGTGGCCAATCACAGACTGCGAAGCCAGTGGTCTGAGGAAAAGAAGGATGGTGATTGGACTGGCTGGCTGCTAGTCCAAGCCTCTCCACTCCTGGCACCAGGACATCTGCTCCTCATCTGCCCTCCCCCCTTCCTGGGCCATCCAGCCTTGTTTTTCCCGCCTGAACTCATCTGAACACTACAGAACTCGACCAAACTGTTCGGGGATTCAGGCGTTTGGTTTGGGCGTTCAGTTCGGCCATCCGAACAGGCCGAGTTCAGGCCGAACACCGAATGGCCAAACCGCGTTCGCACATCCCTAGTGTTGATCAAGAACATGGTAAAACATCCGTGGGTTCAGAGCTGGCCAACAAAAGTGTGTCATCTAAGGTTGAAATAAAATCTTGGTAAATTGAATAATCTCATTGAAATCCAGGTGCTTGTTCTGTTCTGGGACAATCCAGGCACCAGGATTTATTTAATTCATTAATTCTTTTATTTATCCATTCATCCAATTTTACCCCATCCTTCCCAAATGGCTCAGGATAACTTATAAAAACAATAAAAACAATATGTATAAAAACAGCATAAAAACCCAACCCCCCCAACCTTTCTCATCACCCCTCTCCAGCCCAACCACAATCCCACAAAACCCTCCTTGACTGCTCTACCACACATTTCATTCCCTATCCTTGCCACCAAAAGCCCTAACAAACAGAGCTCTATTTGTAGATAAATAGAGCTAACAAATAGAACTCTATTTGTTAGCAAAAGCCCTAACAAATAGAGCCTCTGGAAGATGCCCAGGCTCAGTACTCAAACTAACCACAGGGTGAAGGGAGTTCCGTAACCATGGGTATGCAACCGAGAACATCTACCTGTGAGTCCCTCACTGTTCAAACTAGTCTAACAGATGGTGCCCATACCCACAGGGAGGTGCTCCTGGCTGATCATAGGGGCTGCAGTGGGGCATGGAAAGACATGCGGTCTCCCAGATATGTAGATGTGCTCACCAAGTTCTCAGCGAGCAAAAAATAAGTTAAAAAATAGAAACAAAAAGCAAACCCTCAAAAACAAACAAACAAACAAAAACCACAACCCAAAAACCTGACAAACACCACCTAGGAGCGCTGGGGAGCACTCCCTTGTCATTTTCAAATCCTACTCCCCCCCCACACACTGCCAAACAGTTGTTTGGCAGTGGGGAAGGGGGAAAGCTCATCTGGCCCGTGTCAATTTCAAATCCTACTCCCCCCCCCACACACACGCTGCCAAAAAGCTGTTTGGCAGTGGGGGAGGGGGGAAGCTCATAGTTGTCGATCCTGGAACCTGTGCTTATTTCCCAGGCTGGCTCATCGCACCACCAGGCTAGGGCTCCTACTGCGTACTGTCCTGGTCACTTCTGGCTGCTTCATGCTCTCTTTTCCTCCCCATGCCTGTGAGCTGCACAGCTGAGCCTAGGCCCACTTGTTTTTTTCTGAGTAGGGAGGGGAGGTGGGGGGGGGGTCTCTCCCAACCTGTGTGCCACCCCCTAATGGGTCCTCATTCCTAGGGGGACTGATATCAGAGGTACACATGGCTTTTACTCTGAGATCACATGATGTCATGGACCCTGCTCCCTACCATTCCCTTGTGTTCCATAAGTGAAGCTGTAGAGCAGGGGACATGGAGCTCAGATATCAGTGATCCCCTTAGGCATGCAAGACCAGTGTGGAAAGCCACACGTATGTTGGGGGAAATGATAGCGCTCAATGGACAGCCCTTCTCGGTGGGGGTTTTCACATTGGGGTTTTCACATTCTGGGGTTTTCACATTCTGAGTGCATCAACCCACAGTGGGGTCCCATGCTAGGACTCTGAGGGGCCTTTTAAGAGTCTTCATTTGGTAGCCTGCAGTGTCTAAGGACACCTCATATGGGAAATCCCAGTGTTGCTGTAGTTCCCAACCACTCAGCATCTTATTCCAGTGACAGGACTAGAGTGAAGGGAGTTTAGAGGCTGGTTCTGTTAAAGCAGATTAAAGGTTACTCCAAGACCAGACGCAGATCACTGCTTCACAATGAACTTTGCTGCAAAAGTGATTGGAAATGAAGTTCTCTGGCTAAAATATGAGAGTATATATGCCATGCCTGCAACAAAGCAGTGAGAACTATATGTAAGTTTGCAGATAATGGATTAAATATTTATGACAGAATCAGTACGCAAAATAAAAAATAGTGATTATCTTCAGAAGATGGTGTAGCTTTTTTGGCACCGACCATGTTTGATCTTCCTTCAGGCAATTTTAATAGTAATTTAAAAGTACTCAGTACTCATCACTTTATGGCAGGCACTCATTTCAAGACATTACATAAAATGATATGAAGCTCTTAAATCCGCAACTCAAAATACATTAGTGATTTCTGTTTAAGCGTTTATAGTGGCAGACTTCTCCAATTTATAAAACATGTGAACTGTGATGAAAACAACTTACACAGAGACCTTTTCCATGGGATGGGTTACTTTCCTATTTATCCTCTGGATATGGAAATATATTCTTCACTTTAATAAATAGCTTAACATAATTTTACCTCTCTTCCAAGTACTGGGTAAATTGCTGGACCATAGACAGGTTGATATCTGAAAATGATACACCAAATCTGGCACTTTAGGGAGCACAGGATAAAAAAATAAAATAAAAAATAAAAGTCAACCTCACAGAAAGGGACTGCTAGGTTTTCTTGTTTGAAAATGCTTAATTGACTTGTCAGTCATTTCACTGATGTAGCCACTCCCTTCTTCACTTTGAACTCAAGCTGGATCCATGAAGAGACAAGAATCTGCCCATAGAGAATGCCACTGATGACAATGAGACATCACACAGGTACAAATGTCTACTCTCGTGGATTTAAATGCTGCATCAGAGCCGTATTGAGAAAAAAAAGTCAGTGTGTCTCAATAAAGAAAAATCACTGTTTTTCAAGTGTCTCTTGTTTGAATATTCCTCATTGTCATACTGACAGAAGGAGGCACGGACACAGTTAAGGGTTAAAATGGTCGCAACTCTTTACTGAATAGAGGAATTTCTCATTTAACCTACAGTTTCAGATTGCATTAACCATGCAGTCATAGCAACACAGGGAATTACTCAGGTTTTCCTAATGTCCTCCTTTTATTTCTGAACCTTGAGCAAAGGCAGGGGTCAGCTTCTCCCTGTATGAACCCCTCCTTAAGGAGCAATTGATTCAACTTTTCGTTCCAGGCTTTCGCTGCTTGCTTTAGGCCATAGATTAGATACTTTTTTGAAGTTTTCACACAAGTTCCTCCTTCACAGGTTCATCAAATCCTGGCAGCTGCTGCATGTAGATGTCCTCTTTGTTATCACCATGTAGGAATGCAGTCTTCATGTCTAAGTGCTGCACTTCCATTTTTCTTGCATCAGCTATGCTGAGGAGTGTTCTTATTGTGGTGTGTCTTACTACTGGAGCAAAGGTCTCGTCATACTCCTCACCGTATTTCTGGGAATATCCCTTGGCCACTAATCTCGCTTTGTGGCCCATTCTTTCTCCTTCTGCATTATGCTTGGTCTTGAACACCCATTTGCATCCAACGGCCTTTTTGTTTTCAGTAGCTTTGTGAGTGTCCATGTTTTATTTTTATTAAGAGACTCAACTTCTTCCTTGGCAGCATCTCTCAACTTACGTGCCTCACTGATTGGCCTTTTTTGAATGTTTTGCCATGTTGAGGGCTCCTGCGGTTCTTCCACTTTTGCCACGTAGGAGAGTCTCGCTGCTGGTACTCCTTTGTTGTGTCTTCCAAAACGTCTCACTTCTGGTTCTGCTTCAGCTTCAGTATCAGTATCAACATCAGTGTTAGTGTCAGTGCCCCCTTCTGGTTCAGTTTGATTGAACATGGTCAAATCAAGTGTAGCTTCCTCTTTTATCTGCAGTTCTGTGGTCTTGTTCTGTCTTGATGAGCTTGGCCTCATTAGGTCTTGCATTGATCAGTGCTTCCCTTTTTATTTTAATTCAAATAGACCATACTGCTTACTTTCACGTTTCCAGTGTCAGTGTCCATTACTCTGTATCCCTTGCATCCTTGTGCATAGCCAACAAGTATCCCTTCTTCACATCTGGTGTTAAGTTTGGTCCTTTTGGCCTTTGGGATATAAGCATAGGCTTTAGAGCCAAACACTCTAATGTGCCCCACACTGGGCTTGTTCCCATGCCATAGTTCATAAGGTGTTGCTTTTGCACCTTTGGTTGGGAGCCTGTTCTGCAGGTATGTGGCAGTCATTACTGCTTCCCCCCAGTATTTGTTTGGCAGATTCGCATCCAAAAGCATACATCTCGCCATCTCTATGAGAGAGCGATTTTTTCTTTCTGCTACTCCATTTTGTTCTGGTGTATGCGGGATGGTTGTCTGGTGTTCAATTCCTTTTTGCTTCAAAAATTCTTTCATCTGTTTTGAAACATATTCACCTCCATTATCTGACCTTAGGATCTGAGGTGATCTTCCAAACTTATTGCTGGCTCTTGCAACATATTCCTTAAATTTCTCCAGCACCTGACTTTTCTCTTTAATCAAGTAAGTGAACGTGAACTTGGAAAAATCATCTATGAAAGTCAATGCATACTGGTTTCCTGCAATTGTTTTTGTCTTCATAGGACCACAGATATCACTATGAATGAGCTGTAGGGGGTGCTGTGTGGCTTCCTCCTTGCTCTGATGAAAGGAGGGCCTAGTTCCCTTTCCTTTTACACAGCAAACACATCTCTCATCTTTAGTTGCACATGAGTTCATTTTAAAATGTTTAACTAGGTCTGGAAGTGCATGCATCCCATTTGTATCTCAATGGCCTAACCTCCAATGCCATTTTGCTTTCACAGTTCTTGTGTCTGCAATCTCTTGCAGCATTTGCACACTCATTCTGTTGCAAGCAATCAACTTTGAATAACCCATTTGATTCCAGCTTTCCTCACATAAAAAGTTTCTTTTCCTTTGAAATTCTGCAATATTTCCCTTCAAAATGTACTGCAAAACCTTTCTGTACAGCATACTTGACACTTATAAAATGATGATCCAATTCTGGGACATATAGAGCTTCTTTAATGGAAACTTCCATTTGCTTTCCACCTCCCAGATTGCATAGAAGTTCAGCCCTTCCTTCTCCTTGGCAATAAACTTTCTCTCCATTAGCCAACCGTATAGGAGTTCTAAAAGTCCTATCTAGATCAATAAATCTGTCTTTGTTCTTTATCAGATTTTTAGTTGCTCCAGAATCAACAAAAAATCATGTGATGCAGTCTCATTTTCTTGTCCTTCCATGCTTTCAAGCTGAGAGGCTCATTCCTCAATCAAGATAAAAGTATCCTCATTGCTGCCTTTGTTCTTTGCAGAGAAGATGGGAACTTGTTTAACTTTTTTTTCTGCAGTTTCTTGCTTCGTGCATTGATATACAAGATGCATGGTTTCCCCACAATTAAAGCAACATTTAACTTTTGCAGATCGTAGCAATTTTTCAAAAGGCTTCTTATTTCCAGCCACCTTGCAAGCAAACTCTGAGGGGATGTCTGGCTGTACATTAATTTGAGCCATGTTAAATTCCTCAAGTTTCTGAATAACAACATCCAAAGATAGGTAATCCTGCATTTCTATTATCTGACTGACTGTTTGAAAAGTTAGCGGTAAAGAGTTCAGCAGAAATGCCACTATCAATTCATCTGGTAATTTCAGCTTTTCATTTTCCAATCTTCTAACTAGTTCAAGCATTCCAGTAACATGAGCTGACTCCAATCTCCACTCTCATCCATTCTCATATTGCAAAGTCTTTTAAGCATTTGTATCTTTGATATATTTGATTTCCCTTGATAAAATCTCTGTAAAACTTCCCACATAACCTTTGCAGTTAACTTGTCATGAATATGCACATGTAAACACTGACTCATCGACATTGAGATGATTGCCATGGCTTTAATATCTTTCTCATCCCAGAGTTCTTGTGCTGCTCCTGCATCTGTAGGCCTTGTGGACTCCAGCATTTCTTTAGGCCTAGTCTTCCAAGCACCATCTTTGCATTGTAGCTCCAAGCTTCATAATTTGTAGCTCCAGTGAGCTTCTCAGGAACGGAGATTTTCAGTACAGAATCCATGGTCACAGAGACTAAAATCTTTCTTTTCTTTTCTGCCTTTAAGATTAATGCTAGCACTCAATCATACTCACTCTGCGCTGCCTTTTGGGTTTCCTGGGCCCATAACCCTGTTGGAATACAAGAACTGTGAGATCATTGCATTGATTTGCCCAATGCAGAGTTTACAGAGGAGTGTGAGTAGCTAATCATCAATAAGCAGGCAGGAAGCATACTTAAG
>QEPC01002071.1:1843848-1864208 GCA_003113815.1 Sphenodon punctatus | reverse complement strand
CGCTCGGTGTTCCTGCATCCTCTGGGCCGGCGGTACCGGCGGCTCCCAGCCGCAGCCCTCCCGTGCCCGGTGTGGCTCTGTAGGGCAATAGAGGGGTCGGTTAAGCATGTGGGATGCTGTTCCCATGCCCCACCTCCTGTCCCCATGCTCAGGACGCTTCTTCCCCCCGGGATGAGCATCTCCCTCTGCCCGTGCCCCTTCCCAGCATCCGGGACCGGGGGTTGGGGGGTTGCTGCCATCCCCCTTCCACCCCCTGTGGCCCCCTCCCCTTGTGGTCATGTGCCCTGCATTGCCCCTACCTGCTCCCTCCGTGTCTGTTCCCTCCGAGGCCGGTCGGTCGCTGAAGCCGGTGTCTGCTGGGGCGTGCATGCCCTCACTGGTGGTCGGGCTGGGTGTGTGCCGGGCGCACGTGCCCAAGGTCCCTGGCAGCTCCTCCGGGGCTTCCATGCCCGGGGCTCTCCAGCTGCAGGGGGTGTGTGCTCATCCGTGGGTCGCTCCTCCTGGGCGCCCCCTCCTACCGGGCACCGGGTGACTATGGCACCCTTGTGGTGGAGCACCCGGCTCAGCGCATCCAGGTAGGGGGAGGCCCATGTCACCCGCCCAGAGCGCCGGTTGTTGTCCATGATGTCCTTGAACCCCATTTTCAGTTATTTTATTTTTGTCCGGCACTCTGTGGGCATGCGGTTTTATCCGTCCTCCCCCATCTCTGTGGCTATCTGGGCGAACACCTGCTCATTCCAGGCATTGATCGCCAGCTCACCCTGCATCTCAGGTGTCGCCCAGATAGCGATTAGGTCGTGGGTCTCTTGGAGCCCCCACTGAACCCCCCTGTGGTACCAGCACCTGGGTGCCAGCCCCTCCGCTGCTTCCTCCTCCTTTAAAGTCATAAGTAGCCCAGATTGGGGTAGAGAGGTCCCAATCCCATCACACTGGGCACCATTGTGATGGGATTGGGACCTCTCTGCCCCCCTCTAGGCTAGCTGTTACTTAATTTCCCCACTTACGCTCGCACTGGACCAGCTGAATCCAGAATTGTCCAGCCCGTAAGGGGTTAGTCACCTTTGCCTCAAAATTTCCCAAAACACAAAACTCTTTACCAGGTTCATCTGAGCTTGGTGGCTCAGAATCTCCCCAAACTGTGTTACTCCAAAATTAGGAACTCACTTAAGCAAATGGGCTTAGTTAAAAGAAGTTTATTATTATAAATAAGATTAATATGCAATGCAAGATTGTGCTCAGAGTGCATTATATCAAATCAACATAAAGGATAACACAAGTCTAACTTTACTTAGAAATTACTATCTTACCCTAGGCAATGGTATCGATAAACTTACAAGCGTGTAAGTTACCAGAGCTGGGCATTAAATCCTTCTTCAGTTGCAGAGTTCTTCCTTTCACATTCTACTTTCAGTCAAAGTCCCAGGAATCTCTCTCGGTCTATTCAGGCACCCTTTAAATATGTAAGTTGGTCTTTTGTTTCTCTTTTTCCGCCTTTCCAGGAAGCAGGCTGAGGTAATTTAGTCTGTTTGGATGTGTATTCAGGCCAGATTCTTCATCTGAGCCGGCTTGGCTTATCTTGCTTTGATTTACATTTCCGGTTCAGTTTTCTACGCTTTTACCACAACTTACATTCAACCTGGTACAATTGATACCCGATGTCTTATAAGTTATACCATGTTGTTCTATACATTAGTGATCAGTTTGATACCAAACATGGATACAACATTTTAATAAAGCAGTGTTCACCCATATACATGTATGTTTCATTATTGTTATGCATGTTGGTTTTGTGATCTTCATCACAGGGGGCCTACTCCCCCCCCCCAAATAACTCATTCATTCTATTCCATACTCCTCCATAAATTTGAGCTGTTTGGCTTCCAAGCAGAGAACACCAGTTAGAAGTCATTAAGATCAAGTGTTCTCAACCTTTTTCCAGTCATGATCACTGGAGTGACACAAGTGACTATTTGAGAGGACTGCTTAATTTGCATAAATATGCATAGATTAATTCTTCCCGCTACAATTCAATTAAATGGAAATTGAAATAATTAATCAATTAATCCCAGCTCACATTGAGTTTAATGGATGAAAGACTGTTTCAAAGTGCTCCCGAGCACTTCTGACAGCTGGCTTGGAGAGCACTTTTACACACTGCCCAAGGACTCTGGTGCCCCCAAGCACCAGGTTGAGAATCCCTGATTTAGATCATTCAAAGTGTGTTTCCTACTGCCTATCAGTTGTTGGGGGGTAGAATTGTATTCCTAAAACAGTCACTCAGGCTTCATGAATCGGTCATGAATTGCTCACCTTATGCTGAAAGTGAAAAGTCTGCTCTGGTCAGACACTGCTCAAACTCTTGAGTGAGAATTAAGTACTAATAGCACTTCTTATTTTTTTAAAAAAATATTATTTCAACAAGTCAATTCCTACAATAAAAAAGCTGCATCGACTGTTTCGGAATCGACAGAGCTTTGAACACTGCTCGGTTACCCTGTATACAAACAAAGCAGAGTGACACATTAAAGCAGGTTGCCTATTGAAATATCAACCCTTCCTTTTTTCTCTGGTTTCAGATAATCTTTTTTGTTCTCCCAATGCTGAACTCAATTTCACACAAGCTATGGGAAAACTGTGGTATTACATACAGGACTTTTGAACATCTGGTTAATAGCAATTCAGTTCTCTCAGGAGAGCAGATAAAATATAAATGGAGATTATTTAAAATCCTTTTCTATCAATATTCCCAGCTCCTGCATTTTACCATATTACACAGAGGCTTCACCATTCAGTCTTAGGATCAACTGTTTGCCAACGGGAGGGGAGTCTTCTAAAGAGATTTTTCTGTTCTGTATTTTTAGCTATTCAATAGGTCTCGAAACTAAAACACTTATCATTCACATCCAATTCCTTATGTGTAGGCTATTATTAATTCATTGTGCAGGAAGAATTTCAGAACCTGAATATCTGGTGATGAATGGACTAGGCAGAGCATCTTACTGGAATCAATTACAGTATGTTAACTATATCACACCCCATTGAAATGCTAATGCTTTTAACTACTTAGTTTAATGATGTGGGTCAATTATGATGTGATTAAGAACCCTTTGTTGTCTTTCTAAACACTCCTCATGGTAGCAGGACGGTGACTTTTACCTTCCTCACAAGGGAAAACTGATAAAAAGATAGTTTAGATTCATTTGTTTCTCATCTCTGCATGTTATTCAGGTCTTCGCCTGTAAAATTATAGAAAATAGTTCCCCAATAATTCCATTTCCCTGAGCTGGTAACTAAGTCAAAAGAGATACCACAGAGATTCAGAATGCCTCAAAATATTTTTGCTAAACACTTTCAGGGAACATTTTCTTTGCAGCGATGATGATCATTTAAATTGTCACAAAGGCGTGAAAACAATAGGCAAGATCTCCAGCTGAGAAACTGTTTTCTTGGCACACAATGATGACGCTGCAGTTACTCATGGCTTACATAAAAGATCCAATCAATTTCAGTGACCTCTTCATTTTAGCTCTGTCGCCAGCCGTCCCTCCCCCTCCCTGGCCCGCTGTCTACTGATTTGCTTTCCTGACTCAAGGGGCAAACAAGCATACAAAAAAACTAGTCAGGACTGGATTAACATAGGAGCTTTAGGGACTGCAATCTGTCCCAGCCCCACCTCCCCCAAAAAAACCCAGCTCTTGTCTCTCCCCAGCCAGTCAAGGGGTTGTTGATCATTAGCAGTGATTCCAACTCTGAACAGGAGGAGACCAGATCTAGGGCTACTATAGGTAGAGCCTCCTTGCTACCTCCCCGCCCCCCCCCCCCAAAAAAAAAAACACCAAAAAAACAACTGCTGGCTGGGCTCTATCAAACATAATCTAGTAATACAGCTAGATCATTCTGTTTGCTAGGAGGAAAGACTATAACTATATATCTTTAGAAAATAGGTATCCAAGGGTATATTCACCATGGTAAATTAATTGTATTATCTTATCCTACAATGATAATACAGTGAATTGTATTAGCTTTCCTACTGGAAACCTTCACTAAGAGGAATCGATAAGATTCTGTTAGAGAAAAGAACAAGCACGATGCATCACATGCTGAGATGACAACCACCTCTGGTGCTCATGCAGGCCAAGAGCCCTAGGCGAATAAAGCAGATTTGTTGCATTGTGAGCTGAGGGTAAAGTTTAACCCTCCAGCCTTAAAGATTTCAAAGCAATGGTGCTCGACACAGAATGATAGAACTGTAGAGTTGGAAGGGACCTCATAGGTCAGGTCATCTAGTCCAAACCCCTGCCCTAAAGTATCCCTGACAGATAAGAGTTAACCTTCTCTCCCATACATGGCCAATTATATTATAAAACAGTGGAGGGGAACTTAAGGACTGCTAGATTTTCATAATCCTTCATCTGGTCCATGGATCCAGTCCCTAACGTCAAGCACTGGACAAGTGAGCGCAAGGGAAAGGAGTAGAGGTGAGGCCATGAACTTGCGTATAGGGGATGGATCAATGGCAGAGATCCATGACCTGGACTCTGCTCTTCCTTCCTTCTCCAATCCTGAGCAGACCCTTTAAGCATGCGCACACACATACCAACTCCTATCCAGCCTGCAGAGTTTGTACTCATTTTCAAAGTAGCCCATGGGAGGGAAAAGGTTCCTCACCCCTGCAAAAGGTAGGAAGAATAAACATTGATCCTGCTCATTTTTAACTTGTGGTCTGTGTACTCTGCAGTTTCTTTGTCTGTTGAACGGCATAGGATTTGGATTCTCTGGCCATGTTTATACTCTTTGTTTGCTTTTGTGATGTATTAAAAGGCAAAATTCAATATATGGAGAAAAGCTTGCATAGAAAGAAGCAATTTGTACATGGAAATATAAGGCTGGATATTGGCCAGTTTAAAATATGAGAGGGAGACTGATTAAATGCAATGCTTTTCAGCCCAGCTGTTAACAAGAACATTGTGCCATCACACATGACAGAAGACTACATTCAGCAAAAGCCAGCACAACATGGATGTCAAAGTGCCCCATGTAAATTATCTTTCAAGACTAAACTCCAGCGGAAGGGGGGAACTCAGATTAGGAGTGAATCTTGGTGCAGTCTATTGCAAATGGTAGATTGGATCAATATGCTTCAAAACTCCGAACCGGGTGCCCAGCGTGGCCTGAGAAGCCTGTACTAGGAAGAAAATGATAGAAAAATCAATGCGTATGCACCAAAATGGCCACCATGGCTATTCTGTGTATGCACAGCCATTTTACAAAATGGCAGTGGCAGCACTGGTGCCATTTTGGAGTGATTTTCTACTATTTTCTTCCTGGCACAGCCTTCTCACCAGCTACCCCCTCCCCACCCATGCATGGCCCCTCTGCCCCAAGCTCTGCCTCCCCGAGACTCCTATCTGCCTGGCCCATCACCCACCCAGTAGCGGTAGGCTGGGGCGGGTGATGGGCCAGGTGGGCAGGAGTTCGAGGGAGACGGACAGAGGTCTGGGGGAGGCAGAGCTGGGGGCAGACATGAATTTAGGTCAATATTGCTTGGATATGAACTGAATCCGAGTAATACTAGCCAAAATCTGAACAGAAGCTGGTCCAGTTCTGATACAAACTGAACCCGAACTTCAGTATGAATTCTCATCCCCATTGGGGAATCACTGACTGGGAAAGAGTGAGTACTCCTTTGAGAGCAGAGCATCATGGAAACTCTCTTGAATGAAAGCAGAGTGCCACAAGATGTTAATGGAATCCTAGGGTTGGGATGGACTGCAAGGGCTATATTGGCCACCCTCCAAAGTAGTTCAGTGAATGGAGGCAGAAACGTTTTTAATATTATAAAGGTTCAACCACACTTTTGATTCCAGAAGTAACAGACAGATCCCTTTATGCTGCTCTGACAGCATAAATAGGCTTTAGTCCAAACGCCAATCAGACCCATTCAGGAGTGTCCAAGATAGAGCCCTACACACCAAACCAACCAAGCCACAAGGGACCCAAATGACCTTGTCAGATTCAGTATCATTTGGGAGCCCACCTAGCCCAAGCCCCTCAGAATCAGGCCAGACCGCTTTGTTGTGAGTGAGTGGCTTTGCCCCCTCAGAGTGCTGTGATGTCAGTGTGCTCCGAGGGGATCAGGGCCACGTCAAGCAAAGAAATGCCTTAAACCTGCCCTTTTCCTGACATGCTCTGCCCCCATGGATTGCAGCGACATCATGGTGCTTCATGGGGGTGATGTCACCCCCCATTACATCAGGCTTGGGATCCAAAGAGCCCCAGGTGTGTTGGGACCAAGCTTGGGTCAATCCCGACAGAGTCAGACTCAGGCCTGCCATTTGAGCCTGAGAAGGGCTCTAATTAGGGTGGCCAGATATGTAAATTGTAAATGACATTTGTAAGAAATACAGGTTGCAGGGCTGCATATGAACCACTGCAGCCCTGCAACCTGTATTTCTCATAAGTGTCCTCTAACATTTGCATATCTGGCCACCCTTGCTTACTGAATGAAACCTCCATCTCTTCAGGTTTCACTCAGAGAGTCAGCAGACACTTTCTCCAGGTCTCCCAGATACAGCATCAGGGGCAGCCACTCCAGCAAGGGGGTTGGCCATACAGACTTTCCTGCTCCCTTTCAGACATGGCCTCATGCCCTCATCCCTGTGGTGCACCATGATGTCATGGTACACTCCATAAGGGGCAGGGTTATGTGAGAGAGGAGAGTGGTAGCCCCTTTCTCCCATCCTCTCTGGGTGAAAGCCCAGACGGAGATGGTAACAACTCCTTCTACACACAGTATTTCTCTTCTCCACATTTCTCTTTTAGACTTTAATATTATTTGGAGCTGGCAATTTCAGAGAGAATCTCACTGCACAAGGGAGTTCCACTCAACCATACCCAGCTGAGCTTATCAAGTTCCTTGAACCGCACTGACCCACCCAATTGGTTCCAACTGCCAGCAGTCCATAAAAGGGGTAAGAGGAAATGGCTGCTGTTGGCGGGTCAATAAGTCTGCATTCTGTGCAACAGCCCACGCTGCCAGGGAGGGACCATGGGCTGGAGCGCAGAAAGTCAGTGAAGGATGAGGTCCAGGGAAACATGTTGGGAGAGTTTGTGCAGGATCAGGTCCGGAGAGCTGGTGCAGAACTGGGGTCCAAGGGTCATGGCAGGGATCAGCACACAGACCAAGGGGCAGGTGTATTGGGCACACTGACATCACAGACAAGGCAGGACTGGACTGGACAAGAGGAAGCTGGACTGGACAGGGCAAGGCAGAACTCACATGGTGCAGAATGGGCTCCCTGGGCAATCACAGATGTCAGGCCCCCATCAAAGCAGATGCTGAGCCCCAGTAAAATCCTGCAGCCGGATCAGAAGGACTGGGTTCTTGAAGGGAAGTGTGATGATTTGTGCTGATCAAGAAGTACACTTTCTGGATAAGTAAATCTTATTTATTCTATTTATAAAACTTCTCCAGCAAGTGCTGCAGGCCTCTCTGCCTGAAGCCAGTGGCTCTGTCTGGTAGCAACCAGCCTCAGCCAGTTCTGTATAACAAATAACCACATGCTCTGTAAGTTTCAGTTGCCAGTACTGTTCTCTTAAAGAGACAGTGTACTATTCCCACAGAAAGGTCAGAAGAAAGGACACACTAGGTTCAGAGAGTGCAGAGCGGGTCAAAAGGTGAATGGAGATATGAGAGGGGAAGACAGAAAGTGGAAACAAGAAGGAAAGACAGGAACCAGGAAATGAATGGAAGTGAGGAAGTTGACTGATGATTCATTCAGCTTCCTGTGGCTACTGACTGGCTTTACATATAGGCCAGCAGCCAACTAGGAACTGGAGCATGGAGTAAGGGGTGTGGCTTGACTGGCGCTGGAGAAGGTCTTATAGCCAATACTGGGCTTTGGCCAGCAGAAACCAGTGACGTTGCAGAGACAACCACTGCACCCAAGGCCCCAGGGGTGCTGGTTCAAGCCCCGCTCCATACACAGGCTTTGATCCTTTCTTGGCTTTTTTTCCTGTACAGAATCCTCCCCCCCCCACCCCCAACTTAGCTGCTGTGCCTCTCCACCTTGCACCATGTCTGGTGTCCTGTCCACTGTGCCTAGCCCTCTGCCCTGTACTGACCCAGACCCCCTTGTAAATGTGTCCCTGGATGTTAACAAACTTGACAGTGGGCCATTTTGCCTCGCTGTGTCATGCTTTTGGCCCAGACCTCACCTGGACATTTGTGCAGGGGCTGCCAGATGTTGGCCTGGGATTGCTCTGGGTCATGTCAGCAGCTAGCCTGGACTGTGACCCTAGAACATCTCTGAGTCCACCCTTCAAGTCCCTACCTAAAAACCTACTTCTTGCATTAGGCTATCCCCAACTCCTCCAGCATAGATTGCTTACTGATACATCTCCTTATGCTGTTTTGTCTCTTTCTATGTTCCCTTCTCTTTGTCTCCTTTCCCCTGTCCATCCTAGATTGCAAGCCCCTCAGAGTGGGGACTTGCCTCTAATCATGAGTATTTAGTGTGGCGGCACAGTAGGGGGTGTTATATGGTTGAGCCACCCACCTCACTATGCTGGGACAAACTTCTGACCCCAGGGTCCCAACACGAGAGAGAATCTAGCTGGTCCCCCCCACACACACGCACACCTACTGACAACTCCCAAAAACCTGGGCATTGCTGCCACCACCCGGACTCCAATTACTGTGGGGGTCCGTGCAGTTGGAATGCACAAGCCTTATGAAGTTACAGGCTTACAAGCCTCTCAAAGGCACACCTTTCTCTGGTTCCCCTTATCTGGCATTCTCCCCTATGTGAAGCAGAGACCCTTGGGGTAACTCAGGGGTGTTTAACTCTGCTAGAAGCTTCCCTGGCTGGAAAAGCCAGTGGTGACTCTCCTTCCACTTACAAAGGCCAGTGTGGTGCACTTCCCCCTCCCCCATGGCGAATGTAAGGCGACCATTAGAAATGGAGCTGCCCCTTAGAATCCTTCCCTACTCACTCCACCTGAGTGACTGCTCCGCAGCTGTGCCATGCAGCGGCCACCCCCAGCCTTGCTCATACAAAAACATCCTTAGTATCTACGTCCCTTAGGATCTTTTGGGAATGCCTACCTCGTCAGTATGCAGCATCCAGGGAACAACTTGGCAGTCTCGCAGAACTAAGTTGTTCATCACACAGTAGCAGTCTGTCTGATCACTCTAACGCTGTCAGTGATGCCACTAGGGGGGGGGGGGGGGGAATCAAGCAAACGAAGACAAGTGCCTTAAACAAATGATTAAGGGTGCTGCAATCAAAAGGGAGCCAAGCCACTGATTTCACTAAGGACAGGACTGCACCCTAATTATTTATTTATTTATTTAAATTTCCATGCCACCCTTCCCACAATAGCTCAGGGAGGCTTACAATCGATAATACAACACCAACAATAAAACAGGAAGAAAAGTCCTGAAAACCTCCCACACCCCCCCTCCCCAAACCTTCCCCCAACCTGGCTGTTCCGTCAGGCTTTTGGCGAGGGGTAGGAGTGGGGTGGGGGTGGGGGTTTTCCCCACATATTGTATTTTTAAATTGTTTTAAAATTTTATACTGTTTTTATTAATGTTGTTTGCCGCCCCGGGCTGCCCTGGGGGCAGGAGGGGCGGGATATAAATAAATAAATAACCACCCAACAACCCCTGTTTATCCCCAACCCCACCCGCCAGATGCTAAGAAAGTCTTGCACTGCCTCTGGAAGATGCCCAGGCTGGGGCTTAAACAAACCTCCTGGGGAAGGGTGTTCCACAGAATGGGGGCAGTTCTGTTTCTTCCTGTTTGGGAGGCCCCAGTGGATGGTGATGGACAATTGCTTGTCATCTCCTCCTTGTTGTCTTTTGACGAGCAAGAACGCCCTCCTGCACACCCCCGTCCCACGGACAAAGGCAGGAGATGGAACGTGCAAGAGAGTGCCCCGAGCTGACTGTAGGGGCCACAATGAAACATGGTTGGACAAGCAGTCTCGGATATATGGGGCCCAGACCGTTTTGGGCTTTAAAGGTCAAAACCAGCACCTTGAATTGTGTCTGGAAAGCTATAGGTAACCAGTGCAGACTTCAGAGAACCAGCGTAATGTGCTCCTGGTGACTCAGCCCTGAAAGGAGCCAGGCCGCCGCATTCTGCACCAACTGCAGCTTTCAAACAGTCACCAAGGGCAGCCCCACGTAGAGTGCATTGCTCTCACAAGGGAATCATGGCACAAACCTCCACCCACCCACCCCCAGCCCACAAAAAGCTCCCTGATGTTGCCAGCCATACCCCCACAGGGTCAGGCAGCCCGGAGCTGCCAAGTGATTAGCTCAAGACCATGGGTATAGAAGGACAGGGTTTCTTGGGATAGACAGGGAGTCAGGCTTCCCTGGAGGTCTAAGGGACATTGGACCATGTATACCCTGCTGTAGTAAAGGAAAAACAGTTTATTCCAACAAATTATACGAACAAAGCCAATTGGCAAGGAAGGTCTGACAGAGGCAAGGTGATGACAAGCTAAAGGCAACCACAGGAATGCAAATGGAAAACCATGCAAGCTTCTATTGGCACTCAGTTCCCTTATCTGACCTTCCCTAAGTTGAGTATGCCCACAATCCCTTATCCCCAGGCCAGGTGACAGACTCACACAGGCGGCTCAAAGTACGACATTCGGGAGCAGGGCGTCGCAGCAGAGGGACCGGGACAGCGCAGTCCAGTGGCAGTCAAGCAGGCAGAGCCTCCTCATACACCACCCATGCAAACATCCCTCGCTGGTAGCCTCTTGTCCACATATGTTGCTCCACCATGAAGTATGGGTCACCGTGATCCCAGCTGCCCAGAGCGTGCTGAACATATCCAGATCTTGAACAGGACAGCAATCTCCGCTGCAGTAGGCTCTACGGTCAAGTAGGAACAACCAGCTGGGGCAGCAAGCAACCGCAGCTCACGCATGCGGTTCTGGCACTTGTCCTGCTGTTTCTGGTAACCCCCGGCATGCATCAGCACAGTTACCAAGGTGATGGGGAGGGAAGGGGAGGCAGGGCCCCCCTCCAAATGGTGCAGGCAGAAGTCCAGGAGGCTACATATCTCCTGCAAAGCAACGGTCTCACTTGCCTCCCACGGTAGCAGCAGTCCCACTGGAGGCCCATCCCCAGTGGGCCCCAGAACACAGAACCTCAACTTGCTCACCCTCTGCTGGCAATCACAGCTGCAGACATGATGTCCCAGGAGCAACAGGCTTCATTTTGGCCTTCCCCCACAGGCAGCTGACAGCCCTGGTCTAGTCCTGTGCCCAGGGCATGCCTTTGGGTGCAGAGTCTGTGGGGGTGCAGCCTGAGTGGCTGGGGTCCACGAGGGGGATGGACTCCTGGTCAGGCTGGGGGCAGTCTGACCAGTTTACAAGTGGCCACTATGCCGCTCTGGCTATCATGGCACCATTTCTCCATGGTGCCGGCGGACCTGTCCCCTGAGTGGGTGTGCAGCCTGGTTCACATGGGCCAGGGATGCATGTGGGGCCCTCCCCATGCCCAGGTGCACCTGCTCCTGCACGGAGAAACCTGGCCTTTTCTCTGTTGCTCTGTGAGTGGCCATGGGTGGGTGGTGGGTGGGTCATGGGAGCCCCCCGCCCCACATGCCACCTTCAGATGGACATCTGGATGCATGTGTGATGGGTGGACCTGCATGGTAGCATCTTGCCTAAGGGCGCTTTCCCATGATACATATCACGCACAATTTGCCTCCGGGAAAGAATTCGGGATGCAAAGCATGCACAGGGTTTTAACGTGGGACTGCCCCCGTCTGCGCATTTTTGCTGGTGATCTTGTGGAGCATTGCAGAGTAGGGAAATCCAGCTCTGCAATCCCCTGCAGGATCACCGGTAAAAATGTGCAGGTGGGGTGGGGGGCAGTCCCTCATTACAAACACCACACCTCTTTGCCGCCCGGATTCTTTCTCAGAGGCAAATTGTGCACAGTAAGTATCGTGGTGGGAAAGCACCCTAAAAACGGGCAATGTTTGCTCATGCTGCTCCACCACAAGATGATGTTGTAATATGTATGTACCATAGTGTTGATTTCCCCTGTGGTTAACATAAGATATAGAGTCACCTTGTGTACTCCCTGGTGCAGAAGCAGAAACTGTCAACAGCACCAAACACATTGGGTGGATTCAACTAATCCTAAAAGCAAGATTCTTCAAGCAAAACATCTCTTGGTCACCTTTCCTTAGTGTCCTGCCACTGGCTATTACTGAGATGCAGATCATCATCTTGATGTGTGTGGGGGATCAGCGGTTTAACAAGAGCCTGTTATACATGGTTTCCATTGCCATTAAAGCAAAAACATGTAGTAGGCATAATAGTATAATGGATCTCATTGGAATAACTAGGATTCTATCAGTCGGATAAACAGAATCTTGGGGCCCTAGTAGCATTCTCTTTTCTCAAGCCAAATAATTAATGAGGTGATAGCAAGGTCTTGCTTTAGGCCTTTTGATCTGCAATCCATTAAATATAATTAATACTTCTTGACCAGTGAGAAGTGTTATTCTAGAGCAAGCAGGATCCTTTCCACAACAGAGCTGATGACTCCGGCAGTTTTACTGAGAATAATGAGGCCGAGGCGGTGGGAGGTGGTAGATGAATTTCTGTTTTTGAAACAATGATAATAGCAATTTAAATGATTAAGGCAGAACATTTGAAAATCTAGATAATACTGGCAATGGATGCAGGAGGTATTGTCCAGAGAGGGTGCTGGTGTGAACAGCATCAATGCCTTGTGAAAGCTGGAGACAAGTTGGTAGCTACAAGGAAAAATTGTGCTTTATCCCAAATATTGAAAGGAACAAATTCAGCTAATGAAATATAAATGAAGCACTGGCAGGTGGAAATTACTGTTAGTCTAAGCAATATAGACAGCATGCAAAAAAAATAATAATGATGATGATGCATGCACCATCACAAGTCATTTAAAAAATATCTGGTATTGTCATTAGTTAAGATTATTATCAATCATTTCTATAGTACTTTCAATGTTTCAAGTGCTTTACAATAATTCATGATGTGGGGACAGAGACAGGCCTCTCAGAGAGACAGGGAAGCAGGGGGCCTCTCTGGGGGAGGGAAGCAGGACTGGTTCCTCAGGGAGTGTCTAGTTCACCCTCATAGCAATATGTGTGCCATTAATTTCCCCATTTTACAGATGGGAACCAAGGTTGAGAGATAATGACTTCCTCAATGCCACCTAGAGAATCCATGGCTAAAGCTGGATTTGAACTCTCATCTCCCAAGTCCAACACCTTATCTATGAGGCCCGGGAACCTCAGGCCAAATGTGGACTACAGCAAGTTTTTTTCGTGGTCCCTTTCCAGTTCCTGGATCTGGCCCTTGATTAAGTTCCCACCTCCAGCCATTGAAAAACTGAACTCAGTTAAGGGAGCAAAGAGGAGGGCATGCACACATGGGTTGTGGACAGATCCATGGCACAAATCCATGACTTGGGCCCTCTTTTCCTTGAGTATGACCCTTAAACATCCCTGCCCCCAACTTGTGTGCATCCCTCTGAGCTTGTACTACTTGTCAAAGCGCCCCCCATGATGGAAAAGGTTCCCCACCCCTGCACTGAGCTATCTCTAGCTCTGAATCTGCATGTATGATGCAATCCACTTGATCCAGGCATCAACCTCAGGCGACCTCCCAGGAAACCTCCCTCTGACTCCAGCACTCCAGGCCGGGACCCCTCCCAGTGGCTCCGAGCTGTAGGCCACTTTAGCAACCAGTCTCAGGAATGGAGAGGAGCACTGCTCTTTAGAAAGTGTCTTCCCCACCTCACTAGAGGAGCTCAGCCTCTCCTAGCTCTCACCTCCCCAGAGATACTCCCTGAGGCACCAGTCCTGCTTCCTTCCCCCTCTAAGAGGCCCGTTTCTCTCCCCAAATGTATTTATTATTAAAATGTATATGCCACCCCCTCCTGCTACAAGCATCTCAGGGCGGCTAACCAAATATTAAAATACATAACAACTAAAATACAATTAAAAACAACCTAAAATCCCCAGATTAAAATAACCCATACCCAAACCCTCCCTAACCTAACCCAATCCACCCAACCCATCTCCCTCAGTAAAGGCCCCGCAGAACAGCCAGGTCTTACACTGTCTACGGAAAGAGGGGAGGTCGGTGGTCAAGCGGACCTCCAATGGGAGGGAGTTCCTCAGCTATGGTGCAGCCACAGAAAACACCCTCCTCATGCTTAACACCCAGGAAAACCGGGAAACCTCAAGGAGAGCGTCCCCCAACCAACGGCAGGGGCTGATCCAGGATCCGGAGGGTGAGGCGGTCCTGCAGGTAGGTGGGGCCCAGGCCGTTTATGGCTTTAAAGGTCAACACCAACACCTTGAATTGGACCCGGAAGACTATCAGCAGCCAGTGCAGAGAGTGAAATAAGGCACAGGGTTGGTTTTTTCCACAGTGATGGAACACTGTGAACAGACTTCTGGGAAGGGGACATATTCCCTTATTGCTTGCGGTCTTCATATCAAGAGCAGGTATTCTCAAACTGTAGGTCAGAACTATAAATGCAGTCATGCCGTCACCATTAGCAAATGGGGTTGCAGTCCCACTTAATATTGGATATACACTTTGCTGTTGCCTAGAATCATGGGATTATATTTAAATCTTCAAATGAGTTCATGCAGGTAAGAAGTTGGGAACCACTGATCTAGAAGATACACATTTGCCAAATACAGTTTATTGGGTGGTAGTTGGGGGATGGGAGTAAATATCAGGGAATTAATACCTCCATTATGACCTGATGGACACTTCTCTGAAGCAACTCAAACTTCCTACTATCAGAGACCGAATGTTGGGTTACATGGCCATTGGCCAGTGTGGCACTTAATGTTGTTATGGTAATATAACTGAGGAAAACTTAATTGGCCTCAGCTATGCAGGAGGCCAGACTACGGCCACTTTCAGACATACCACCACCACCACCGGCACATATTCTGGCTGCGGGAGGGAATGCGCAGCCAGGATATGCACGGGGATCAGCTGGTCTGAAAGCGCGCCCCCTGTGCAGCTTTACCGGCAGACACATGCATGGATGCAGAGCTCTATTTCCTGCTCTGCATCTCCACGCATGTCTGCCGGCAAAGCCGCACGGGGGGGGGGGCTTTCAGACCGGTCAATCCCCGTGCATATCCTGGCTGCGCATTCCCTCCCGCAGCCAAAATATGTGGGGGGAGGGAGGGGGAGATGTCTGAAAGTGGCCTTGGTGTTCTGAATAATTCCTTCTGACCATCAAAACTACATACCATATGGCAGCAACCAAGCCCAATTCTAAAATAAAAGTACATTTGACTTTTGATCAGTTAATAGGAACCAGCCTTCATCTTGGCTAATAAAAGTTACATCTAGGAGAATGAGTTAAACCCATTAAATTTACAGACACACGCATATGATTAAGACTGGCCAGAAACCAAATGCATTATTTAGAGGCAACAGACTTACTGCTGTTAACTCCAAAAGTACAGAAGATGTTCAGGGAGTTAAGAGATTTTTCTTTCCTTAGTCATGGTGAGATACAGAATCAGAAGTTTTCATGGAAGCTTAAATAAATAGCTAATTTTACATTCACACAGATACTATTTGCATATTTGGATAGCCCACACAATATCCAAATAAATATATACTCCAATAACATTAGTAATATAATCAAATTCTGACATACTTACAGGAGGAATAATACGAAATAAAAATACTGCAGTAACATTTAACCTTTAATAGGGGAACTATGCAAAAATGAGGAAGCTACAGAGGGAAACTAAAAGAATAAGCGATTGAATGTCTGCAAGAGGTGTAAAGACTACTTAAACACACCATCTTGGAAGCCCAGATTAAATGTATTCCACAAATAAAAAAAGAAAAGAAAAAGGTAACAAAAGGACCAAACGACTGCCAGAGTGGGTAAACGGTGAGGTAAAGGAGGCTATTCCAGCTCCATGCTTTAAAAATGGAACACTAGTCCTAACGAGGACTAATAGAAAAGCACATAAGCATTGCTAAATTAGAAGTAAAACATTAATAAGGCAGGCCAAGAGGGTTTGAAGAACGACTTGCTAAAGATGCAAAAACTAATAATACAAACTTCTTCAAGTACATCAGAAGCAAGAAGCCTGCTAGAGAGTCAGCTTGGGCCATCAGATGACCAGGGGCTGAAAGCGGCACTCAGGGAGGAAAAGGCCATTGCAGAGAAGCTGAATTAATTCCAGGGATGTACGAACGCTGTTTGGAGTTCGGCCTGAACTCGGTCTGTTCGGACGTCCGAACCGAACGTCCGAACCAAACTCAAAAACGGCCGAACAGTTCGGTCATGTTTGGGTGAGTTCAGATGAGTTCGGGGTCAGGGAAAACGTGACTGGAAGGGGGAGGCAGCTGAGGAGCAGACTTCCTGGCACCAGGGGTGGAGACCAGGGGTGGTCCCAGGGCCAAATGATACCGATACTGAAAAAAAATCTTCGAATTCGGTATCAATTTCGGTATCGATGGTGCTATTTTTGAATGTTCGGACGAATTTGGCCAAACCTAACTCTGCCGAACCGAACAGACAAATCCGAACTCAGGTTTCGAACCGAACAACCGAATGTCCGAACATCCGAAACGCGTTCTGTTCGCGCATCCCTAATGAATTCTTTGCTTCAGTCTTCACTGCAGAGGATGTTAGGGAGATACCCACATGAGAACTATTCTTTGTAGGTGATAAATAAAAAAAACTGTCACAAATCAACATGACTCTGGAAGAGGTTCTATAGCAAACTGACAAACTAAATAGTAACAAATCACCAAGACCAGATCACTCCAGAGTTCTGAAGGAATTCAAATATGAAATCACAGACCTGCTATTGGTAATTCGTAACCTATCACTAAAATCTGCCACTGTACCTTAGGATTGCAGGGTAGTGAATGTAACAACAATATTTAAAAGGGGCTCCATAGGCGATCCTGGAAACTATAGACTGATGAGCCTGACATCGGTGCTGGGCAAATTGGTGGAAACGGTTGTTAATTTTATTTATTTATTTTAATTTATATGCCACCCTTCCCATTAAGGCTCAGGACAGCTTAAAATGTTGTTATTATTATTATTATTATTATTAACAAACATTTACATAGCGCCAGCAGTGTACCTGGCACTTTACAAAGTAATTATTAATTTATTATTAATTAATTTATTATTATTATTATTATTATTATAAAAAAAATCTTAGCCTGACCCCTCCTTTCAAAGGCTGCTCAGGGCAGCGTACAATATAAAAGCATAAAATATACATATAACTTAAAACAAACAATCAAACCATCAATCCCACCCCCCACCAACCCTGTCCCATCCCTCCTCCTACCCGTCTCTCTCACCAAACACCTGGCAGAACAGCCAAGTCTTACACTGATGCCTGAAGGAGGGAGGGTCCTGGTCCAAATGAACCTCTGTCGCGTGGGAGTTCCACAACCAAGGTGTGGTGACCAAGAATGCCCTCTTCAGTGTGGCCCCTCACCGAACATGGGGGGCCTCCAAAAGGGCGTCCCCGGCCAGCCGACCACAATGGCCGTTCCAGAACCCAGGGAGTGAGGGAGTCCTGCTGGTAGGTGGGGCCCAGGTCTTGTAGGGCTTTAAAGGTCAACACCAACACTTTGAATCAGGCCCGGCAGGCAACCGGCAACCAGTGCAGAGAATGGAGTGCCAGCGTTATGTGCTCTTGGAAATCGAGGAACCAGGACGGGGCACACCTGATGGCACCTAACGGCACACCTGATAGACACACTCCCTCGGCTCTCCCCACCAGCATCACCTCCGTCTTGTCGGGATTCGACTTCAGGCAGCTCGCCCTCATCCAGTCCCCCACAGCTGTCAAACATCAGGTAAGCAACAAGACTGCGGGGTCTGAGTCTGCTGAAAATGAAAGGTAGAGCTGAGTGCCGTTGGCATATTGATGACAACACACACCAAACCCTCTCACGACCTCGCTCAAAGGCTGCATATACACGTTGAACAGGAGGAGGGGACAGAATAGAACGCTGCGGGACCCCACATGTAAGATCGCAGGGAGCAGATGTACAGTCACCCAAGACCACACAGTGAGTCCTACCGACCAGGAATGAGCGTGACCATTCAAAAACGGTTCCGCCCACCCCGGCACGATCCTGCAGTCAAGTCACCAACAGCTCATGGTCAACGGTATCAAAAGCAGCTGACAGACCTAACAAGACCAGAAGGGTTGACTGCCCCCAGTCTAAAGCACGGTGCAGGTCATCGACCAAGGTCACGAGTGCAGTCTCAGTGCTATATCCCGAACAAAAGCCAGACTGCAAGTGGTCCAGGAAACCGACCTGGTCCAGATGGTCCCAGAGCTGCTGGCCACCACCCACTCAATAACCTTCCCTAAAAAGGGAAGGTTAGAGACAGGCCGGTAGCTGGCAAGGGCATCAGTGTCAAGGGATGGTTTTTTGAACAACGGTTGCACCACAGCCTCCTTAAGAGACCCTGGGGCCCTGTCCTCCTCAAGGGAGGCGTTGACCAACCCCAACATCTCCCTGGTGGCCTTAGGCAGCCAAGACAGGCAAGGATCTAATTCACATGTTGTGGTCCTAACAGCCCCCAGCACATCCCCCGCATTGGCAGGTGTCACCAACTGAAATTGATCCCACAAAGCAGGACAAGCCGGGGCATTCATAGCCTCTGGTTCCCCAACTGTATCAACTGTGGTGGCAAAGTCATGGTGAATGCGAGCAATTTTGTCCATGAAAAAAATCAATAAACCTATCACAATGGGCCCAGGAAACCTCCACTTCCAGGTGGAGGGAGGCTAGGCTGACCAACCCCTTCACCACCTGGAAGAGCTCCATCATGCGAGATTTTGCGGACACTATGATTGCAGCAAAGAACTCAATAAGAACATCTAAAAAAAATCCCTTTAACCCCCCACAACCCTTTCCCTACCCTCCATCCAATCCCACCCAACCCAATTCTGTTAAGAACAGAATTATTGGTCATACTGATAAACACAACATAATGCGGAAGAGTCAACATGGATTTAGCAAAGAGAAGTCATGCCTCACTAATCTATTGGAATTATTTGAGGGTGTAAATAAGAATGTGGATAAGGTCGATATAATCTATCTGGATTTTCAAGGCATTTGATAAGGTCCCTCATGAAAGACTCTTGAGAAAATTAAAGAATCGTGAGATAGGTAAACGTGTCCTATCATGGACAGGTAACTGGTTAAAGGACAAGAAACAATGGGTAGGACTAAATGGTCAGTTTTCGCAATGGAAAGAAGTAAATAGTGGAGTGCCGCAGGGATCAGTACTGAGACTGGTGTTGTTTAATATATTAATTAATGATCTGGAAAAGGAAGGTAAGGTGGAAAAAGGAGTGAGGTGAACAAATTTGCAGATGACACAAAGTTATTCAAGGTAGTTAAAACATGAGCAGACTGTGAGGAATTGCAGGAGGCTCTTGTGAGACTGGGTGACTGGGCAACTAAATGGCAGATGAAATGTAATGCTGACAATTGCAAATTAATATGTAGATTGTAAGCCACAGGCAGGGACCGCATCTATTTCTATGTTCTGTACAGCGCCAGGCACATGGCTGGCGCTATATAAATGTTAATAATAATAATAATAATAATAAAGGAAATATAATCCAAACTATATGTACATAATGCTGGGTTCTAAATTAGGAGTTACCACTCAGGAAAAAGATCTTGGAGTCACTGTGGACAATACACTGAAATCCTCAGCTCAATGCACAGCAACGGTCAAAAAAGCAAACAGAATGTTAGGAATTATTTGGAAAAGGATAGAGAATAAAAAAGAAAATAGCATAATGCCTCTGTATAAATCTATGATGCGACCGCATCTGGAATATTGTGTGCAGTTCAAGTCACCACACCTCAAAAAAGACATAGGCCCTATCTAATGAATTTGCCAGCTTAAAATCCACCCAGGAGAAACGGGTATGAAACCAGGGGCGGATTGGCCATTGAATGCACCGGGAGGATTCCCGGTGGGCCGGGGCCGGGCTGGGGGCCGGTCATGCTGTCTTTTAAAAAATTATTCTTAACAAACAAACCCAAAACATTGTTGGTCCTGACCCCTGTAGGGTTGGGTTGTGTTGGAGGGGAGAGAGAGGGCTTACCTGACTCTCCCTCCTAGTAGCCTGAAGCAGCAGCGGGGACAGCGATCGGGCTGGGAGATAAGGCTGTTTGTTTACAAACAGCTCCTGCCAATGTGCTGATCAGAAGGTTGCTACCTTGTAAAGAAGGTTCTTCGAGATGGCTCCCAACATTCTCACAACTGGGTTGTGCGC
>QEPC01002071.1:1829765-1840361 GCA_003113815.1 Sphenodon punctatus | reverse complement strand
CCCTGCCAGGCTGCTGAGGATCTGAGTCTGGGGACTCAGCTCCGATAGGCCCCAAATCTGGTACACTCTGCCCACCCCAAGCCACGCCCCCAAGCCACGCCCCCTTAGCCCATTTCCGGCGCGCCGGCGGCTTTGCCGCCGGCACAGGGCCACTAACACTATATTTTCCCAGGCCACTTTTATTTCCCAATCCGCCCCTGTATGAAACACTATTCATTTTCATTTCATTTACTCCTTTTAGATATTCATTCTCAGTGTTTTACTTCTACTATTTTAGTCTGGTTATTTGGTTGTTCAGTGTTTCATTTCAGGCACTCGGTTCTCTTGGTTTGGGTGCTATTTAGGCCCTTTTCACACAGACACTCTAACACTGATAAAATGGGTGTTCCATTTTATTATACATGTTGCAGGGCTGCAGGTGTGCTCTATGGGTGTCCTGCAACATGTATAATAAAATGGAACACCCATTTTATCAGTGTTAGAGTGTCTGTGTGAAAATGCTCCTTTCCAAGAATATTCATTTCAGGTCTAATTTTCATAATAGGCATCATTACGCATCTTACCTCAAACACAAAGTGAGGTGCATACTATTAATTAAGAACTAAACCAGGCCCCTAGATCAAATACCAGAAGATATTTAAATGTGTTTACAATAGGAAATTGTTACAGATAGGCTCCAGATACAGGTTGCATGGTACGGGGCATTTCTAAACATTATGGTAGCCTGGAATGGGGATGTTTTCCTGCCCAGGGGCCACTTTGGAAATTAGCACAAGCACAAAGGGCCACATAGAAGTTGGAGGCTGAGATGAGCTCAGGAAGAGGAGGGTCCAAATAATGGATCTGTCCCCTATCCTTATATGCATGCCTCATTTCTGCGCTCTTACTCTGAGTTCAGTTTTTCAGTGCTTGGGGGTAGGAACGGAATTCAGGGGCCAGATCCAGATTGAGTATGGGTCTGAATAAAAACTAGCTGTGTTCCTCATTTGGCTCCTGGGTTTGAGGTTCCCCCACCCTTGTGCTAGCCCCCTGAATTCTCAGGCTTGTGTGCGTGACTGCAAACTAGGGATGGGCGAACGCGGTTCGGAAGTTCGGAGTTCGGACCAAACTCGACTAGTTCCGTCGACCGAACTGAACTTCCGAACCGAACTCGATTTTCGAACCAAACCGAATTTCCGAACTCGGCTCTGTTTGCCCATCCCTAAAAGATAATATTCCATTTAGTTCAATGGGGTTTGAATTTCCGAACTTTGTTCGGAAGTTCAGAGTTCGGACCGAACTGAACCGAATTTCCGAACTCGGTTCTGTTCAGCCATCCCTACTGCAAACACCAACACAAGGATGACTACATGCCAAATCAACATCCGTCACTCCAGGTTTGCAGCCACCTTGTGAGGATCTACCAGGATTGAACCCCAGTCCTTGGTATTTCAGCAGTCTCTCTAGTCCATCACAGTGCTGCAAAAGCTTGTAGCCTCCTGGGATACTTCTGGCTAGCTCCCTCCCATGTTCAGGTCAAGGGCAGGATATAAATTTGAATAAGTACCTCCCCAAAGTCCCTATTCAAGGAGGGACAGTCCATCTTTGAGTGTTGAATCCCACTGTCCCTCTTTCAGAGGGTCAAAATCCCTCTTCCAGGAGAGAGAGACAAAATGGCTGGTATTCAAGCCTCTGGCATCTCTTTCCTGGTTGCCTCCCAGGAAATGCATGTGAGAGGAGAATGGGGAGATGATGGGATGGCAAGAAGTCAAGTGGAATGCTAAGCAGGAGAGCCTCTCTCCTGCTTGGTGTTTAAGAGCTTCCGCTTGGAATGCTGGGAGATGTGTAAGTATATGAGGTGGTAGAGCTTATTGCTGAGCAGTGGTGCTGAGCTGGTGGGACTTGTATCTCTTTGGCCACTCAAATACCAATTTTACACGGGCACAGCTGGAGGGCACTGCGTGGAGTGCCCATGCATGTTAGGTGAGGGGGGGGGGGATTAAATGAGCCAGGGATGGGTGTGCACCCCTACCCACACATGGTTTGGCCTGCCCCCACATGGAGCATCCCGGATTTCCCCCCGATGCTACATGCATGAGTATGGGTGGGCAGTGCATGGCTCACGGGGGCACACACTCCCCACATGCCACCTTCAAATGGGTGTCTGGATGTGTGGGGGTTGAGTGGAGCTGTGTGGGCACATCTTGTCTAAAACGGCCAAAATATTGGGAGGTAGGCATGGTCCTGGTGAATCCCCCTGCCTACCATTGACTGCTGCAGACTATGGACCTTTTTACACGGGCAGCGGTGGGTGGAGGACAGGTGTATTGCCATGGTGGGTGGAGGTGGGTGCACCCATTTCCACAGGCACACACACATCTCCCCCCACGGAGCCCCCTTCGGTTTTCCAGATGGCTCTGTGGGTGGATGATGGGTGGAGGTGGATGTGCATCGGGAGTGTGCACACACCTCCACCACTGACTGTGCTTTTCTCATGGACAAACAACCATCCCTCCCCCCCCGCCACGGCATTTACACGGACACACCCCTGCATCAAACACCCTCCCATAAACCCAGCTGGGGTGGGGGCATTCATGTAAAAACAGCCTATGAAGGGAGCATGTCAGGAAGTGCCCTCCAGCCATCAACTTGGTATCAGCCTCTAGTGAACTGACTGACCCTTGCTCTGACCCTTTTCTCCAGGTCTAATTAACACCATTTTTTACCTTGGCCCTTTTTTACACACTCTTAACACCGATAAAATGGGTGTTACATGTTATTATACATGGCACAGGGCAACACTGCAGCCCTGCAACATGGGCCCTTTTCACACAGGCCCCTTTCACACTCCAATTATGGAGTCCATTGCTCCGTGGGTGGGTGGTGGGTGGAGATGGGTGTTGTGCGGGAGCATGCACGCACCTACATCCACCGCCCGCGGTGTTTACACAGACGCCTCCACCCAGCGAAATGCACCCCACTCACCGCCCACGGTGTTTACACAGACGCCTCCACCCAGTGAAATGCACCCCACTCACTGCCCACGGTGTTTACACAGATCCCTCCACCCAGCAAAACTGGGTGCAGGCATCTCGTGTGAAAAGGGCCCATGTTGCAAGGCTGCAGTGTTGCCCGGTACCATGTATAATAAAATGTAATGCCCATTTTATCAGTGTTAAGAGTGTTTGTGTAAAAAGGGCCCTTGTCATCGGACCTCTGGATTTTGACCCATTCTGACTATGCTCCCGCATTTTCCCTTTGGCTTGTTGACTGATTGGATAGACCATACTGGTGATTGACCCTGGCTTGACTTCTCGATGATGGTTTCTGGATATCTCAATAACAGCACCCTCAGCTGGCCATCAGCACAGTGAGCAAACCTGACCCCAAGCCAGCTCTTGACACACCTTTACATCTGTAACCAGCTCCTCTCTATGGGTCAGCACCACCTGATCTAAAATAGATGAACCGTAGTTGAATCCTTAACTTGGGGTGTTTTTAGACAAGTGCCTCCCCAACCATTACCCACCCATCATGCATGTTTCAGGACTGTATAGGGTGCCAGTGTGGCCCTGCGACATGCATGATGGGTGGGGGGGTACTTGTGTAAAATCACCCTTGGTTTCACACCTCTGCTGAGAAATTTATAAAAATTAATTATCATGATGCGATCCCAGCTATAACACCCAGGGGTGGGGGAAGAATAAAATCAGAGGGACCAACTCTCACCTTCTCTCATCCCACTTTACACCACCCTGGGAGTGTAAAAAAGTCATACAGTGGGAATGAATTATATAAATGAGGCAGAAGGGGGAAAAACAACCTCTATTCCCATCTAATGCTTAAGGTAAATCAGAAAAAGATGCTAGACTAATGATGTTCTGCGTAACAAAACCCAACTGAGCCTTTCTCTTCTGAGCAATTTAACCTAAATGTTAACTCTTCCTAATGGCTCATTCATGCTTGTTGTTGTCTAGGGATGAGTGTGGTCATTGATTCCAAACACTGTGGTTTATTTGAATATCCCCAAATTGAGGCTCCCAAACACAAAACTTGAATCTGCTGAGAGGCAGCAAACCTAATGCTGTAGCTTTTCACATGGGAAATCAGGGAAGTGGAAAGTATTCCAAACAACTTGAACATGCTTGCATAAACCTTTTGTAGACATTTCTGCACTTACAATTTGTAATTAAAGTGCAAAAATGTCTAAAAATAACATGACCCTTGGATAAAAACAATGGCAGTGTTTTAGAGGCTTCATTTGCTATAACCACTGTCTACAACTGAAGTTGCTGAAACATCAGAGAGTGCAAAGAAATGTTGTCATTAAGGTAGTCTAGTTCAAAAGTGCAACATTGCAGAAATATTTTATAATTATTAGTAGATCAGAACCTGAACTTCACTGCGTTGACCCTGTTGTCTTCCCATTGACTACAGCTGAAACAAATAGTCATTGTTTATCCACAAATATCATTTGACTATCCAAATAATTATTTGCCACCAAAACAACATTCATAAATTGTGTATTCAGATATTTCAGTTTGGTTATTTCAGTCATTTCAATTAAGCTCCTTTTGTATTTCAGTGGTTTCTGTTCAGCACCAATAGCACCAAACCAAAATATGATAATGACCAAAATAACCAAACTGAAATGGGAAATGAAGCAGAAGACCAAACAGCAATTCACATGTGAACCAAATTGAAGTGGGTAAAATCATCAGACAGGATATTCACTATGAATATTCCTTTCAACACTACTGTTGAAAATACGCACCTGAGTAAGGTTTGGCTGGATTGTATCTTTGATTCTGGAGAGTTTTCATGCTTAGTAATTTATTAGAGCATGTTCTTAAGAGTAAATGCTATAGCGCATGTTGCAAACCCAGAGTTAGTTACAAGCCCGAGTTTTAACACATTTGTAACTTGCTGAAAATTTCATCTTTCCAGATGAAATTTTCATGGCTGGTCTCATTACAAAAATTCCTATTAAATCCAGAGAAAACCACTTCAAACAAAATGACTTGTCCTGGGAGGGAAGCTGTAGAATGTCTTTAAAAGTCAAGCTTGGGAAATAAAATCCATAAATCTATTTGGCACCAAAAACAATGGATTTAATAAAGCTTTTGACTTCATGATTCACTACAAGAGTCAGTAACAAACAGTCTGTAGTTTTACCCCTGTACCTGCTGTTTTCCCTTTATTGTATTTAAACTGCTTAAATTGCTAAGGACCATTTTCAAACAGCTACCTTCCAGACCAAGCACCAGCATACTGTTCAATTTACGTGACTGTGATGGCTAAGCAAACCTATCCTGCATTAAACTCAGCTTCAGTTCTAAACTTCTTTTGGTTTCTGCCTGCGGAAGGGCTTTGTGAAGCTCAAAATCTTGCCCACACTCCCTCACAGAAGTTGACCAAATGAAAGGGTATTATTTTAACTACTTTGGCTGCAATCCACAAACCATTTACTCCAGAGTACTCCCACTGAAGCCAAGGTTTCTGGATCATTAGCCATAGTCTCCCATTCTTCCCATAGTTGGGGTCAACATGGTAACCACACTCTTGTAAAGGAGGGATATGTTTTTCTCACCCTAAAATTGTTGCCACACTTGTGGGTTGGATTTTTTGTTTGTTTGTTTTTTCCATACAACTCAACTTTCAGAATTGAAACTTCCCCTAGGAGAAAATGGGTTCGTTATCGTCAACTTAGGGCTTCTTCCAGCTTCTGAAAGATCTCACATTGGCTACTTCAGAGAATGGATTAGAGGAACACTGGTGAAGCAAATTATACATTCATATGTGACTACAAACATAAAATAGTAATATTCATTTCTAGGGTCATTTTAAAGATTTTTGAAGCCGTGGCTTCAGCATTGATTGGGGGCCTCTATAGCATTAGATATTACAGCAACTGAGATCCTGGGTAGGGCTGAAACTCTATTCTCGCTTTTCTCAATGAGAATCAGGGTACTCTCTGCTTGTTCTTGTGAATGAGAGGAGTCACATTATTCCTGCCTGCCAGACCGTGGAAGGATTAACTCCAGGGTGTGCACTGGGTTCCCTGTGTGGTAGAGCGGGCCATCACGTCTGACAGCCCGCTCTACCTAACTCGGGCCCATGGCCGGAGCTTCTCCGTGTGGGCACAGCGGCCTCATAGACCACCGCACCCACCCGTCAGGGTGGAGGTAGGGCCATGCTGAGTAGTGCAGGGCTGTGCAGACCCACATCCACACGTCCCCCCGTCCTCTCCCCGGCTGCCGGCATGTTTGTCCAACAGTGGTGCCTGCTCCTGCCCAGGGTGAAGGCTTTCACCCCAGGCAGGATCAAAGCATGGCGGCTCGAAGAGCCATCATATCTAAAAATACCCAACATTCCCACCATTTTGGAAAAGGGCAGTCTGTCGTGCATACGTGAACAGTCCACATGCACAGACAGACTGCCCTTTTCCAAAACGGCAGCAACAATGCGGGCACCATTTTGGAAAAGGGCTGTGCATCCTTAGAATGGCCACATGGCCATTTTGCACATGTGCAGAAATTATTTATTTATTTATTGCAAGATATCTCGTGAGATTTTGTACTGTGGCTGAGATGTCAGCAGGATCCCGCTCTCAGCCAAAATCTTGCAAGAATCAAATGTGATTCTCATTTAATTCCTAATGGGCTACTTGAGCGCATGTCTTCAGATTACACAGGTCATCACTAAATAGTCCTGAATATCTATATATTAATAGCCAAGTGAGTTCACTGAACTTTTTGGGTCATTATAACCTACACATCATATATCAGATCATATGTAGATTTGCCATCAGTTGTAAAAATTGAACAAAACAAATGCAATAAAAATAGAGCTTTTAAACAGTGACCCCACCATGTTAAAAGTAGGGCGCTTCGGTTTCTAAACACACTTCAGAATATGTGGATTTATGCTTGGGTATTCCCCACCTTTCAGTTGTTGGTGGCTTCATGGGCCAAGGACAGACATCAGATGATGTCAGAACACAGACTAACACCACTCTTTTTAGAGAAGGGCTATAACACTGTACACAAATACACCTCAGATCGATTACTAATCTTCAAGTCCAACCCCTGCTTGGATGCAGGATGACTATAGCTACAGCATCCCCAACAGATAGCTGTCTAGCCTCTGTTTGAAACCCTCCAGCAACAGGGAGCCTACACCCTTCCTAGGCAACTTGTTTCATTGCCACCCAGCCTCCTTTGGAAACTTTGCCGCACCGCTCTTACTGTTAGGAAGGTTTTCCTGATATTTGAGCCCATTATTTCTAATCCTGCCCTCTGTAAACTGTACTAGTTGGAAGTGAACAAAGTTGTGGACATTTGGAAAATGCTTCCATCCTCCTGAGCAAAGCCAGCTAAACAATGGGTATTAGCCTTCCCCCATTAAAATCAATAGGACTTCAATGGATTTAGAACTGCAGTCATTGTCACTGCACTGTAGCTCTAGATGTATTTCATGGGCAAGTGTCTTTGAAAAGGGTATGCTTTCCAATACATGTCAATCGTCGGTATAAGCCAGTCTTATGGACTTAAAATTGCTTATGGGCTTAAGCCCTCTAGAAGATATGGTTAAACAGTGCTAGATTGTGCCACCTTAAGGGTTGAAAGCCGCTTAAGTGCCTTAAGAGGTTTTTGTCGAAATTCACTTCACCTTGCGCAAAGCCCAGATAATCAGGTTTTATTTGGATGAAATAGATTTATGATCTGTAGGGTCACTTCTCTTCTGATGAGAGAGCTAACTTGAGATCGGAGTGGTTATCCTAATCGCTGTTTTGTGTGACTGATCCTACAGGATGTGTGGTAACAGCATAGCAGACTCATCAATGGATATTTTATAAATTCAAATAAGAATAATGGATGGAGAGGTTTGTGGAAACTTAAAGTAGAGTTTGATTTGCACGGTACAGGGATCTGAGGTTAGTCTTCCAGAAAGTCAGTGAAACTAGCTTTCTATTCTTTTGAAGGAAAAGGAAGAAGGGAAATGATTTACAAAATGAGACTGAAGCATTTTATCCTACATAACTTTGTCACATGAGCAAGGTTGCTACTAAGCTCCATAAATTATCATGCAAGGCCTCTTTCTGTGTGTCACAGAGCTAAATAATACAGCAGCAAGCCATATGGCAGGAAGAGAAAAATGAGTAGAAGGAAATATGTTTTCAGATAAAATCTAAAGTGACATTGAGTCAAGGAGGTGGATAGTGTCACTTCCAAGAAGAGGTCAAAAAATTAAAGTTAGCTTTGTCAAGGTGGACTAGAACACACGCAAAGGAATCTGAGTGGAATTTCTTAAATAGCACAAAATAGTTAACATGCCAAATAAGCTCCCCTGGCGTGGAAATGCAAGCAGCTAACAGAACAAGTTGTTGTTTAAAAAGGGGTTAAAGGAGTAGATAAAGGAAAGATTATGGGAGGCAAAGGGTGTTTTCAGATGGCACAATGGCCTGCATTTCCATGCTTTGACCCACGTGGAACCGGGGCCACTATCGCATCAGAAAGCGCTGTCAGTTGTTAGCCTGGGCCGTTCCCCAGGTGGCATTGGTGTGCACCCCAGGCTGTGACTCTGGAACATCCCCAGATCACAGCCCAGACTAAGCACCAACAACGCCCACGGGAAGGCTGCCTGACCGGGTGTAAAGTGTGCCGTTACATATGAACAGCCGCTTTACTTACCCCGGTCAGGGTCCCTGCTGGTTCCAGACAGGCATTGGCCACCATGGCTGCCCATCAGCTGGGGGGGAAGGCCACACAACACAGCTCAGGGGTGGGGCCGGGAAGACGCACATCTGTGCATCTCCCCACTGCCTCCATTACATTTGTTTGGTCCCGGTAGGTCCATGGTGGTGGTGGGCACCATCATGCTGAAAAACACCCAAACCTGATTACCCAAAGGAAACCAATTGGGATAGGCATCTGTGCTCTCCCCTCGCTGCCTAATTTTTCTGTTTCTATATGGGGAGTATAATCTAATTATTCCTTGCTTATATGGCAATAACTGTAATGCTAATTGTACAGCACTGGTCAAAATTGCCTTCCCATAGTCTCTAGGATTGATAATTGATAGAATCCTTAGAACTGGGAGTAACACCTAGAGTGATCTAGTCCAGCCCCCTGCCATTAAGCAGGATCCACAGTATCGACAACATCCCTGAGAGATGTCTGTCTAACCTATTTTTAAAGGCTTCTAGTGACTGATGGGGCCTCCACAGCCTTCCTGGAAAATTACTTCACTGCCTAACAGCCCTGGTAGTTAGAAAATTCTTCCTGGTGTGTTTAGTCTAATCTTTTTTCCTCTAATTTAAGCCAATTCCCTCTAGTCATCCTTGGTGACCAGAGAACTGGGCATCATTTTGCTTATAGCAACCTTTTGCATATTTGAAAACTATAATCATATTCCTCCCCCTTACCTGCCCCATTAATCTTTGAGGATAAACATTCCCAGTTCTTTCTAATATTTTATAGGTTTTTCCCTCCATCCTCTTTATCAACCTTTTTGATCTCCTCCCCAGCTTATCAATATCCTCTGAACCATCTCCAACTTGTTGGGATCCTTCTTAAAGTGAGGTGTCCAAAACTGGACACAAAGCTCTAAACGAGGCCAGGCATTGTTGGAATGTCAACAGATCTGATGGGTTTGCCATTGGAATGGTGAAAATTGGAGTTCTTGTGTTACATGTTAAATATGGGTGTTATCTTACACCCATGTTTTTAAAGTCTGTTATAGCCACAGGGCTAACCTAGATTGGACTTCAGTTATAGATCTTCATGTCAGGATCCTAAAGGACGACACTGAAGACTTCAGTTTGTCCTTCAGTTTCATCAACTGTTCTTCTATTCTTCCATTATAAACAAGAACAATTAATTTACATTCTCTATATTACATAGTAAACTTGGAAAAAATGTAAAGAAAATCAACAAAGGTCAAAGGTATGGAAAGCCTTAATACGAGGAGTGACTCAATACGTTAGGACTCTTCATCTTGGAGAAGAGACAAATGAGATGGGGATATGATAATTTACAAACACATAGGTTATGCAGAGCAAGTTAAGGGTACAGTCATTATTTATATACCCTTCCTCAAAATGATATAACTAGGAGACACCCAATTAATTTAACTCACAGCAGATTTACAACAAATAAAAGGGAGTACTTTTTCATTCATAAACGTAAAATTAACTTGTGGATCTATCCCCTAAGAACTCAAATTCTTTTTTAAACCCAGTTTAGTTGTGGTATTGGTCTTCACAACATCCTCTGGTAAGGTGTTGATTGAATCTTGGCAAGAATTTTACAGCTGGACAGAAGTTTCATACAAACTCCCCCCAAAGTCCACCAGCAAGGCCACCTAGTACAATTAACTTGTGGAACTCGGTACCAGAGGATGTTGTCAACACCGATAGTACAACTAAGGTTATAAAAAGAATTGGATGAGTTCTTAGGGGATAGATCCACAAATGGCTATTAGTCAAGTTAGCCCAGCCCAGGGATGAGATGCCCAGCTGTCACGGTCTTGGAGGGAATAGGGATGGGTGAACGCGGTTCGGTAGTTCGGTGTTCGGCCCGAACTCGGCCTGTTCGGACAACCGAACACGAACAC
>QEPC01002071.1:1771646-1822191 GCA_003113815.1 Sphenodon punctatus | reverse complement strand
CTAACAAGCGGGATCGTTCAGAGGCGGGATCGGGCACCCGCCTTTCTCTCTACGCCGGGTCTGATGCTCAGAAGAGCATCAGACCCGGCGTAGAGACTCAGTGCGCATGCACCCCCTTGCGCATGCGCACGTCAAAAAACCCTGAAGTGTGCCGTGAAGCCGGCACAGCGGCGATCCGCGTTGGACGGGGCAGGATCGCCTGCCCAGTCCGACGCGGGGAAGAGCCGGCTTAAATCTGCGTTTCCAATTTAAACGAGCGCAAAGAAACGCGGCTGATCAAAGGATCAGCCGCGTTTCTTGTCTCGTTTAAAAGCAGCCTGAGTCACTCAAACCCGGTAAAATGGGGGTGCGGACCTCCAAACCCGTGACAAACACCCAGACTCTGAACCTGAGGGACCAAGGAGAGACGCACCCCATCAATGATGGGGGCCTCCACTCCCTCACCCTTTCCCACCAACATCACGTCCATCTTATCGGGATTCAACTTCAGATGGCTCATCCTCATCCAATCCCCCACTGCAGCCAGACAACGAGCAAACACCTAGACTGCCGGGCCTAGGTCTGATGAAAACGAGAGGTAGAGCTGGGTGTCATCAGCATACTGATGACACCGCATCTCAAATCCTCTCACGATCTCGCCCAAAGGCTGCATGTGCACATTGAACAGGAGAGGGGACAAAATAGATCCCTGCAGAATTCCACATGTGAGCCCTCAGGGGGATGATGTAAAATCCCTTCTGGCCAGGAAAGAACGGAACCATTGATTCACAAACAGTCCCACCCATCCCAGCATGGTCCCACAGGCAGGTCACCAACAACTCATGGTCAACTGTGTCAAAGGCCACTGAAAGATCTAACAAAATCAGAAAAGTGGACTGACCTCTGTCCAACTCCCGGCGCAGATCATCGACCAAGGTCACAAGTGCAGTCTCAGTGCCATAGCCCAGACAGAAGCCAGACTGCGCGTGATCAAGGAAGCTGATGTGGTCCAGATGCTCCTGGAGCTGCTGGGCTACTGTCCATTCAATAACCTTCCCTAAAAAGGTTCCCTATGGGCATACTGAGGTAAGTTAAATATCATGAACATTTTCTGACAGTAAGAGCTGTTTGGATATGGAACAATTCATCTAGGGAGATCTTAGGCTTGCCACTTCTAGAAGTTTTCAAAAAGAGGCTGGGCAGCCATCTGTCAGAGATGTTGTCAGTGGAGACGTTCTGCATCCAAGCAGGGGGTTGGACTAGATGAAAGAAGTGAATGAGTTGAGATTTGAGTCTGGGGATGTAGTGAATGCTGGGATATGTAGTATCGTTAGTCAAGCTGGTGTTGCTTCCATAGGCTGAGGGTAGAGGAAGGCTGGAAGGACTGAGCATGTTTTTAGACAAGCACCTACCCACTATTGACTCACCCATCATGCATGTTGCAAGGCTGCATAGGGTGCCAATGCAGCCCTGCAATATGCAGGATAGGTGGGTGATTGGTGGGGAGGCACTTGTCTGTAAATACTGTAACACACTGACTGGGAGCCGTCATGCTGCCTCACCACACTCCTAGGCTCCTGTTGCTCCAACCTGCTGCCTGACAATGTGAGGTCAGAGGGAAAGGCCTGGATGTAAATTGCTCACTAGCCCTCCTACCTATTGCATTTTTATGTGACCCTGTGCTTTTGCACTAAATGTAGGGAACACAGCAAAAGGGGAACAGAGGTGTAAGGAGGGCTGTCAAGACCCTGCCCTGCCCCCTGCTGTCTGCCCCACACATCAACCGCAAACATTAGCTCCAGGGGTATCACTAGGTTCCTGTCTAGAGCAAGGCTTTGGTGGGGATGCCCCATCCTCTGCGCAATATTGCCCCTTTGCCCATCCCTTCCGAGCATGGTGATGCCCCTTTTTCGTATGACCACCCCCGTTGCAGAGCATCATGACATCATAAAGTTCCAAAAGGAAGGGGCCACAGCAACTGCCTTTTCCCCACCACCGCCCATGGCTCCTGAGTTCTGATGTCACTGGCCCTGGCCCCATTATTGATGCCTCTGCCACTGCTTTGACAGGGCTGGAGTAGCGGTAGCAGCAACAGCAAGGGTGGATTCTACTGGAGAGGTCCAGGGCTCTGACTCAAATATCTGGAGTCTCAGCAGCATAACTTGGAGCTAATATTTGTGGCAAAGGCTGAATCCCCTTGACCTCCATTAAAATTAATAGGAAACATATGTTCACAACACATGATTTGTTGAAACTTTTGCCATGTGATATCATTATGACCATAGCCTACAAGAGATATGCAAAAGAATTAAGCATTTAAGAAATTTATTTATTTTTGGCTAGTGAGAACATTTATTGGCATTGGAAGGATAATGTTTAACACACATATGATAAACACACTTTAGGATAGGAAGCATCTATAAACCTAGAAAAAAACTTCCTGAGAGCACAGATTATTCCATAGCTAGTCTCTATGGAGCTTCATACAGCACTGACTGCTGGCCTAATCCAGTATTATTGTTCCTGTCTTCCTATTATAAAACATGTAGAAGGAAGCTACCTTCTCATTAGGATGAGAATAGGAGGGTTCCTATCCTTCTCACTGTAGCTCTGTATTACAATAAAATTATTAGATGGCGTTCTAATGCTACTACTAGTACTGCTGCTATGAAAGCTTATTTATTTAAGATTTATATCCCACCCTATCGGCCTGAGGCTCAGGGCGGCTCACAATAAATACATAAACAAATACAAATATAAAATACACAATTAAAAACTGAACGCACCCCCCTCACTCCCCTCCAAACCTATCCCTGCCCGTTAAGTGCCTGGTCAAATTAAAAGGTCTTACACGGTCTCCGGAAGATGTTCAAGCTAGGGCTTAAGTGAACCTTGAAGGGAAGGGGGTTCAAAGCTGTGGGGCAGCCACCAAGAATTCCTCTCTGTGAGCCCAAGTCATATAAAACTGGGCCAATGATGGAACCTGCAAGAGGGCACCCTCGGCAGATTTTAAATAGTTCAGATGATACCTTCTCTATTATACCAGGGGTGGGGAACCTTTTCTGTCCTGGGGGCCACGTTGAAAATTAGCACGAGCTCCGAGGGTCACATAGAGGTTGGGGGTGCTTAACAGGTTTATTCAGGACAAGGAGGAGACAGATCATGGATCTGTGCCGTGGATCTGTCCCCTACCCTTGTGTGCATATCCTCATCTCTACTCCGTTATAATTTATTTATTTTATTCAGCTTTCATGTCGCCACCTCCTGATACAGGCAGCTCGGGGCGGCGTACAACAACAACACACATAAAACATCTAAAAACAATTTAAAACAATAATACATAAAAGCAGCAGTAATACCCCATCTAACAACCCACCTTCCACCCCCTTCCCCCTCCCCAAAGGCCAGGCGGAACAGCCAGGTTTTACATTGTCTAAGAAAACGAGGGAGGTCTGCAGACAGACGGACCTCCGATGGGAGGGCATTCCACAGCCGTGGTGTGGCCACCGAGAACACCATTCGCATGGTCGACACCCAAGACACTCGGGGGACCTGCAAGAGGGCACTCCCCGATGACCGCAGGGGCTGATCCAGAACCCAGGGGTTGAGGCGGTCTCTGAGGTATGTCAGGCCAAGGCCGTTTAGGGCTTTAAAGGTAAGAAGCACCAACACCTTGAATTGGGCCCAGTACATCACTGGCAGCCAGTGCAAAGAACGGAGCACCGGTGTTATGTGCTTGCGACGACCCATCCCAGTCAGGAGACGGGCCGTCGCATTCTGCATTAGCTGCAACCTCCGGGCCGTCACCAAGGGTAGCCGCATGTAGAGCGCGTTGCAGTAATCTAGTCTCGAGGAAATAAAATCATGAGTTCAGTTTTTCAGTACTTGGGGGTAGAGACTGGATCCAGGGGGCAAATCCATGCACAGGAAAGAGGTCACATAAAAATGTGCTAAGGGCCACTTTTGGCTCCTGGGCCCGAGGTTTCCCACCCCTGTATTATACGATCAAAAAAACTTAGTTTTAGAGAGGAGTTAAGGCTCTTACAAATTCATTCATGCTCCAAAAAGAATGGAAATTGAAAGCTAAGGCACCCACCTTAACTTGCACACCATGTAAGTAGGAATGATGTTTTTATGCGTGTTTTTTATATGAGCCACGCTGGGTGAGGGGGGTTGTGTTGATGCTGGTGCCTGCGTCATGAGTGGAGGGAGAGTTCATACAGGCGCACACACAACCCCACACAGCTCACCCATCAACAGGCACGGAGCAACCTCCGTTTTTGCCGGTTGCGCCGTGCTTGTTGGTGAGTGGGGATGCGTGTTCGGCAGGAGCACACATGCACACCCCACGCACACCCGCTGTGTCTTTTACATGGGATTCACCCACACATGAATACCCAGATTTCTGGGTGTTTGCGTGTGGGTGCATCTCATGTAAAAAGGGCAACAGTCTTGTATTGTGATTGCTTACAACTTAGGCTCCATGCACCCACACTTTGCCTTGGTCTTTCAGCCCTGATCTTTTTCCTCTGTAGGTTGGGGGCAAACTGAAGCTGGGAAACTGAAGCAAGCTCCTCCTTGCCCCAATGTTATGGACTTGATCCCTGCCTCCACCACAGTAGCCACAGTTTCTCCTTCATTAATTGCTCTGCTCTCAGGCAGGAACTCAAGTACATTTGTGTTCTATTATTATTATTATTATTAGCAAACATTTATATAGCACTAGCAATGTACCTGGCGCTTTACAAAGTAATGGAATAGACACAGTCCCTGCCCTAGGGCTTACAATCTGAGAGATTGGAGGGGGGTGGGTGTTGGGCACGAAGGAAGGGGAACAGAGGGAGAGACAAGGAGTGTAACATTCACAAAGATGCGAGGTCCCAGGTGCACGTACTTGGCTTGGTTACATCTAGATACATGTTTAAGGACTGGCATATATTTGTTTGAGTCTATCATGCTCTCAAGTACTATACTGTATTGGGAAGAAATTTTGAAAGTACATATGAAAAATGGACATGAACTTAGCCCCCACCCCTGGCTGGCCCCCAAACCTTCCTGAACAAATATTTCTTTTTTTTTTTTCATTTCAATTTTAATTTATATCCCGCACTCTCTTGAACAAGTCAACTCGAGTCGACTGAATATCACCCATGTCGCAGCCTCCTACCCCCATATGGTGGAGGCTGTGGCGAGGAGTGCCTTCCGCCAACTACATCTGGTGCGACGGCTTCGGTCGTTCGTCTCAGGCTCTGACCTGGCCACTGTCATCCGTGCTTTCATCACCTCTAGATTGGACTATTGCAATGTGCTCTACATGGGGCTACCCATGGTGACGGTTCGGAAACTGCAGCTGGTGCAGAATGCGGCAGCCCATCTTCTGATAGGATTGGGTCACCGGGAGCATATTATACCAGTGCTCTGCTCTCTGCACTGGCTGCCGGTGGTTTTCCGAGACCGATTCAAGGTGTTGGTCAAGGCCTATAAAGCCCTAAACGGCCTAGGCCCTACCTATCTATGGGACTGCCTTACTCCCCGGGTGTTGGATTGACCCCGGCAGTCCTCTGGGGGTGCCCTGTTCGAGGTCCCCCAAGTCTTTTAAAATAAATAAATAAAATAAATAAATAAATAAATACACATTCAGCAACTTCAAACCCCTCCTTGTACAAACACTGCTTCCCAACCTTGGCTACCCCCCATCCTTGTCCGTGCATACACTTCTCATCTTTGAGGCTTCTCCCCTCATATACAGCCCTACTACAACCTCTCCGGCCATTACCGATACACAATTTCCCCCCACCCCTGCCTGTCCCCCAGCTTCATCCATGCATACACGTCACTAATTTCTCAATCTTGTCCCTCATAGCCACTTGGCTGTCCTCTCCCCATACAGACATTTTCCCCACTGCCTGGTTGCCCCTAGCCTTGTATCCCTACACTTCCTGCATCGATCCACCTTGTTCCACTAATATACAGCCCCCCAGTATTCAACTGTCCTGTTTTCTCCAGCAACCTGAATGAAACCATAAAGAGAAAGCAGAAGGTCAAGGAGCAGCAAGCTGACCTCTCACCTCCTGCTATCTCCACCGTTGTCCCCAACCTGCAGAGAAAGAGGATTGGGGCTGAAAGACCAAGGCAAAGTGTGGGTGCATGGAGCCTAAGTTGTAACATCTTTACTGCTTACATGGTGTGTGAGTTAAGGCAGGTGCCTTAGCTTGGAGCTAAAGTTTGCCTCTATTGCAGTGAAAGAAAGATGGCCATGCTTCGCTAGGGAAGCTTGGTAAGGCTCCCATGCCACCTTCTGCTTCTGTAGGAAGGAACAGTACCTGCACAGGTGGTGTACTTACTGTGAAAGGTCTTGCCACTTTGGCCCTTTTTACATGGACCGTGGTGTTAGGAGAGGCTGGGGGGAAGTCAGAGTTCACGTTGTTGCATGTGTGGTGGGTGGGAGATGAGCGCACACTGATCTCCACCCATCTCACACGCATGGAGTAACTGCCGTTTTTGCCAGTTGCTGGATTCGTGTGTGATGGGTGGGTGGGGGTGTGCATGCGTGTTCGCAGGATCACACACACACACCCGCCCGCCGCAGCATGTACATGAGACACACCCACGCACAAACACCCAGATTTCTGTATGTTCATGCATGGGTGCCGCTTGTGTAAAAAAGGCCTCTCTCAAGCCCATCATATTCTGCCTGCAGCCCATCAATTGTCTCCTGCACAACCTGAATTCCCTCCTGCATCTGCATTAGGACAGAGGACACAGATGGTGCCACTCCTGGATCAAGCTCTGCAGGAACAGGTGGTATCTGCTGGACTTGAATAGGTGGAAGTGGAGGGGCCTCGTCCCCTGTACTAGCAGCCCACACAGATGAGTGTTCCCACCTCTGGTCCCGGCAGGGCCTTGCCAAAAGCATTCTCTGCTCTGGATTGCACAGTAGCTTCAGAGCACCCAGCCTTCTGGTGCCCACCTCCATGCCATGAACGTGCACTAAATGGTAGCACAGGGTGGAGGTACCATGATTAGCCACCCGCCCACCTGCTGCACACCACTGCATCGCAATCAGTGCACCGTACCTCTTCCAGAGTCATTTCTCGGGGGGCCGAGTGAAATAATCCCACACTCTGAATGAGTGCTCTCTCCCCTCCCCGCCCACCACAGCCACAAACCCAGCCATCCCATTACCCACATCCCAGTTCCCAGACACCCCACTGAATCTCTATCCCTCTCTCTCTCACACACACTATCAGTCTGTCTTCTATCTGTTTCCACGCTAACACCCAAAAAAGCGGCTCGCACTATATAATAGTTATATTCCTCTTATGTTCCTCTGTTATGGAACCCTTCTCTGACAATTTCTGGTTACTTCCATCCATTTCCAGCACATTTTGTTAATTTCCTGTATTTTCTGTCACCATCTGACAAATTCTTGTCCTCCTCGATCTTTCTGCTGCCTTTGATACTGTCTAGCCACCTCCTGGATTCGCTACTCTCCCTTGATTTCCGGGACACTATTCTCAACTGGTTCTCTTTGTATCTCTCAAACCGCTCCTTCAATGTTTCTCTTTCAGGTACCTCTACATCGCTTCCCTTCTCTGTGGGAGTTCCCCAAGACCCTGTCCTGACCCTCTTCTCGCTTGATACTTTTACTCATTCTCTGGGTAAACTCACTGAAGCCCACGGCTTCCCGTATCACCTGTATGCTGAGGACACACAACTCTCTCTCTCCACTCCCACGCTCTCCTCCTCATCCAGTCTCATATCATTGACCATCTCTCTGACATCTCTGCCTGGATATCTCGCCACCAACTCAAACTTAATATGGCCAAGACCAAACTCCTCATCTTCCCCTCAAAATGTTCCTCTCCTACTTCCCTCTCAGTTTCCATTGAGGAGGTCACCATCCAGCCAGTCCCTCTGGCACATAGCCTGGGCTTCATCTTTGACTCCTCCCTCTTCTTTACGCTTCAGATCCAGCCTGTTGCTCCTAAGCTTTATGGGAGGTGAGTGGTGGCTCACTCAAGCACCCTACAGCAACAAAATTTCCTCTGGGTGCTCCTCGATGGAGAAACCAGCCCACTCACAAAACCTGAGCCAGCGTTCTGCACATGGATAACATTATTTCACTCTCTCCATAGAATGACATGAGAACTTACAAACCTCATAACTTAGAAACTACATCACAAATTTTTTAAATCCAAACTCTGAAAATAACTAGAAAGCACATTTGAATTTTCTGACACCTCTACCCCTCCAAACAGATACAAAAAGTCAAAAACAGCAGAAAATATACTTCTGCCTCCAATTTTCAAGCTTAATAACTCACAGGTTTCTCAACCAATCTCTCTGAAGTTTGTACAAGTTCTACTTCTCACCCAAGCGATCCTCCCTGCAAAACATCACAATGATAGAATAAATGGTCTCAATTTTAACATAGAATTTGCATGGTTTGAAAGGAGAGTGCAACCTGCCTTAACTATAGAACCACTCATGAGGCTCTATAATTAGACCAACTGTTGTTGGTAAGGGTTAAAGATCTCATCTGAATTACTTTGTCTTCATCTATTACTTTTAGGACCAGCATGTCAACCAAACTCTCTCTCTAGAATAAAACTTTTATAACATACAAGTCAGTTTTACTTCCACTAAATTATAAAAACATTGCATAGAATTTGGAGTCTGTTTTTTAAGATGTTGTATAGGGTGATTTTTGTTGTATTATTAAGGTGTCTTATAGTCCTTTTTGCATTATTATTTACGATATTACACAGCCTGTTTACACTGTTATTTAAGACATTGCATAGCCTTCTGGAGCCATTGTTTAAACCACTGCATAGCTTTGGGGGCTGTTATATTTAAGCTCTCACCGTTTTCTGGATCTGTTCACCAGCAGCGTTCCTGTGGAATTTTGTATTTCAGTCCAGAAACATTCACGTGACGCTTCAAACATTTATTTTATTATTATTATTATTTTAAAAAAACCTTTCTGATAGGGAAGCAAAAAGGCCTCGCTGAATGACAAAGATAATCTGTTGTGCCATCCTGAACCCAGATTGCAAAATAACATGTGACCCTAAATAGTGGAAGCAGCCTATGCCAGCTGGTTCTACAAGCAGGAGGGGAGGGAGAATGTTAATAAACATTCTAAATGAAAGGAAGTTGTTGGATTGTAATTAACATATGCCATTAGTATCTGTCTCTTTGACCAGACACAGCAGACAGGCTGAACCCATACATACAAATGAGCGTCTGCCTGAACTGTACAGAGGAGGGAGAGCAGATTTCATTGTGAGCGTCTGGTGCAGTCAGCAGCTTTAGATCAGAGCCGTGCTTAGTAACAAAACCAGCCAAGGCCATTGTGCTGGAGAACAATGCTACAGCTTTTCCAAATCTTACTGTATTTCATAAACATTTGCTGCTTCCCCATTGCCCCTTTCCCAAATCTCTCGTCGTCATCGAGATAGATTTTAAAAACAAAAAGCGCTGGTCATTTGGAAATCTTTTTATTGAGATCATTTTTTCCAGGGCCCTGCACCCACTGCCTCTTTTGCAACAGTTTCCTAGTTCTCTGCCAGGAAGAAAGGTGATGACAGAAGTCTCCTGGGTCTCATTACAGACAAGGGTTCTCCTGCGTTTCATTACTTCCTACAAACTAGATACAGTTTGCTTAAGGCCTCAAATAGGGCTGTAGACTGCAAAAGTCACCCACTCACCAGCACACAGATATGTCTGCCCTTAACTATGAGCTCCTCCCTTTTGCAGCACAGACGGGAGCAAAAGCATGTTAGTCACTGTTGCAGGGTCCCACCTCACCGTGGGCAAGCGTATGCAGGATTATGACCAGGTCACTCAGGGCGTAGCAAGGTTGAGAAGGGCCCAGGCTCAAGCCTCAGTTATGGGCCCCTCATGTGCGCTCCGAAAACCCAAAGTGGGTGGAGCTTAAGGGATGGGGCAGGGCCTGCTGACTGACAGCTTCTAAATATACAAAATCCAGCTGCTAGAAGTTATAACTGTGGCCATAGACAAGCACGGCCTCCCAATGCTTCCCACCTCCCCAGCCGAGCATCTACCACCACTCCCCAGGAGTGGTTCCACTGCAGGGGCAGCCGGGCGGGCAGTGAGGCAAGCACAGAGAGACTGACTGTGTCCACTGCCTTACTGGAGGAGGGGAGTGAGCTTAGCCAGTCTGGCCTCCAGGGCCTGTTGCTTCCTGCTGCTGGTGCCACCTGTGCCTTGTGCACGCATGCGGTGCGACCAGTGCAGAGGTGCTGCTATCAAACACACCAGATATCCAAAATGCAGCTAGTTTATTAAGTGCATCATGCCATGAAAAGACATATATATATATATACATATATACATATATATATATATATATATATATATATATATATATAAAATCTCCAGTTTAGTTGTGCCCCATAATCAGTTCATGCTGCCCCCACCCAATAATCAGTTAATTTGTGCCCCTGCCCCCATATAATCAATTCACACTGATTCACCAGTTCAGTTGTGCCCCCATAATCAGTTCATGCTGCCCCCACCCATAACCGTTTAATTTGTGCCCCCGGGGGGGCGCAAATGAACTGGTTATGGGGTGTGGGTTTAAAGACAGTATTCCTGTTAGCAATAACTTCATTAAGAAAAGTTAGTGAAATAGGAGTAATAGTAATCTCAGAACCATATTTGCAGATTTATTTCCCAAGATAGAATAGTTATTGCTTTACATCCTAAATTCTTACCTAAGATAGTATAAGTAAGACAGTTGTGAGAATGTGGCCCTTTTTACATGGGCCTCTCCCACCCATGAACACATAGATTTCTGTGTGTTCATGGGTGGGGGAACCCCGTGTGAACAATGTGGTGCACGCACCCATGGTGTGTGGGGGTGCACGCACGCCCACCTAACACGCATCCCCACTCACACACACCCCACTCGTCCCCACGCACGGAGCAACCGGGGGAACGCTGGTTACTCCGTGGGTGTGGATGAGTGGGAGGTGAGTGGGGATGCATGTGCAGCCGTATGCATGCCCTGTCCATGCACTGGCATGCCCATGAACCTTCCCCACACAGCGGAGCCATGTAAAAATAGCATGTGAGGAGCCACTCAAAGAAGAACAGAAGGTTGCTACCTTGTAAACAAGGTTCTTTGAAGATGGCTCCAAACATTCTCACAAAACCCACCCCTCCAGCCCCGCATGGAATTTTTTTCTTATATTTCTAGAAAAGGTTGGAAGGAACTGTCATTCTGAGGGGGAGACTGCTTTTTAGAGGAACCGAGACCATCGTGTGGTCTATTATTTGAGTAAGGTGAGCATGCACATACCAGTTGTGAGAATGTTAACAGTCATCTTGAAGAAACTTTTTTACAAGGTAGCAACCTTCTGATCAGCACATGGGCAGGAGCTTTTTGTAAACAAACAGTTTTATCTCCCCGATCTGTGTCCCCTGCTGCAGCTACTAGGAGGCAGAAGCAGGTGAGGGATAGGGACTGGAGCCAGGGAGGGGAGGCAACAGAATAACTTAGGCTGCATTCTCACCTGGCGGTGGGGCAGCAGGAGGGGTGACGGAGACGCAGCGCGGAGGAGCCGGCGGCTGGAAAAGAGCCAGTGCAGGGCTCTTTTCCCGGCCTGGCTCCTCCACCCTCCCGCCTTCCTCACCCCTCCTGCTGCCAACACTGCCACTGCAGGTGGGGGGGCCGGCACCCCCGCATCACGGTAGCTACGCCACTGCTCAAGCAGTCACTTTGGGGAATTCACATAATAGTTTATTTGTACAATAGTCTCTCCTGAGATCAGGCAGCAAGCCTCTGGCCCATCTCAGGATATCAGATACAGTCTGGTATAGGCCAACCCTAGCCAGGCAACAGACCACTGACTGGCTATAAGCAACTCACAATACAGGCTCCTCAATGGCCACACTCCATAGCTTCCTTCAACTTGATGTCCAGGCAGCCTCAGATGTGCTCCCTTCTCTGTCCCAGAGCCAACTGCCCTTTCCTTCAGGCTGGCTCTCTCTTTATACTGTTGGCCATGCCCACCTACTTCCGCTTCCTTTTAGTGGCCATTTTAAGTGTTCCTGATGGCAAGCGCCATCTTGTGGCATCCCTCTGCCACAGTCACTTAGAAGCCGCCTTGTGGTGGCAGCACGGGGAGAGGGAAAGAAACAAAATGGTATTGTTTTCTTCCCCCGTCCAGCTTTCCATGATAACTCTGCATTCCAAAGGGCAAAGCAAAGGAGATGGGGTCTGCCACAAAGCAGTATGCATTATGATTTAGGATATGGTTGTGATGAACTCCTCGAACAAGGGCTAGGCTTTTATCAGAGTTCTTTGGTGGCCTGACCAGCTCTTTAACTGAGAGCTCTTTAACAGCCCAGCCCTTGTCATGTTACGTTTGTATGGAAAAGTTGTAAATTGTGACCTATAGGTAAACCACAGAAGCCTTTCTAGGTAAATACATGCATCTTCCTCACATGGAATTGCCACCTCTCCTGATTTCAACCCCGATGCTCCCACGGGCCTAAATGGGAGTATCAGTCACAAGTTAAACCATGAGAGGTGGCAAGCAATCCTTCTCACAAGAACAACAACGAGTGGGGCTAACTTCTGAAGTGCAAATGAATTTTAGACAGTGGTGGGGAACCTCAGGCCTGGAGGCTAAAGGCAGCCTATGGCTAGTTTTTATGTGGCCCATTTCTAGTTCCTGGATCTGGGCTCTAGATCCAGTTCCTACTCCCAAGCACTGAGGCCGCTTTCAAACGAGGCGCTTAGAAGCGCCTCCTGAGCCCTGCATTCAGATAAAAGCCGTGCAGGGAGTGTTTACATGCTCCCTGCACTGCCGGAAGTGACGTACTGCCCGTTGTCGGCAGCAGCGGTAGCTGGAGGCGCAGTGCTTTGAAGAGGCGTGTTCTGAAAGCCTCACTTTTCAGGCTTTCAGAATGCGCCTCTTCAAAGCCCTGTATCTCCCACTGCCGCCGACAACGTGCAGCACGTCACTTCCGGCAGCGCGGGGAGCATGTAAACACTCCCCGCACGGCTTTTTTCTAAACACGGGGCTCAGGAGGCTCTTCTAAGCATCTCATTTGAAAGTGGCCTGAAAGACTGAGCACAGGGTAATGGAGCAGAGATGAGGAGATACATACAAAGAGAGGGGACAGATCCATGACACTGATCTATGATCTGGACCCTCCTCTTCCTGAGTGTGACCCTTAAACACTCCCACCCCCCAACTTTTAGGTGGCCCTTGGAGTTTGTACTAATTTTTCAAGTGGCCCCTGGGAAGAAAGAAGTTCCCCCACCCCCCCATTTTAGAGACCCAGAAAGGTTTGGGAGAGAGACAGTAGTTATGTGTTAACCATAAGGGAACATGAAAGAAACCACTGGGGTTCTTAAGCAATACAGGAGCTATTTGAAAAAGAGAGCAATTCCACAGCTTGCCTTGCCAGCATGTGACAGCAAGGGTTTTGTTGTCTTAGCGTTGTCTTAACTTTGAGTCTGGCCTGGAATGGTCAAGATATTGGACTATGAACTCTTATCTTATGCTTTTTAGGGTAGATTCATATCTCTCTACTAGATAACCACCCTCTGGGAAGGGTGGCATACAAATTTAAATAAATAAACAAATACCAGAAGTTAGCATCATATTATTATGGGTCTGGAGATCTGGTCTGCCCCATACCCCCTGGTAACATAACTCACTGTTGCTATTCATACCCCTGGAATGTGACTCATTGGAAGAGGCTATTAGCATACTCAGACTGGCCTGTTACTGTCTTGGCTGGGCAGGGCTACGTCCTGAGGAATGTGAGACAGCCTTTTCAGTATGAAGAGCTGTAGCCTGACTGGAAGTTGCATGCTCGAGTTCTGGGGGCAGAAGGCTACAGAGAGCCTTCTTGGGAACCCCCCTGAGGTGCTGGGCCTGGCCAGAGGAGCTGACACTACAGCTGGTCCCAGTCATTCCTCTCAACTTGTACATTTGTAAATAAATGGACTCTTATACTACACACTAGTTTCTCTCTCCTCAAGAAGGGACACTGACCCAGCAAGGCTGGGGGAAGTGGGGAGAGCAACAGTATTAATTTACTCAATCAAGCAATCAATATTTATTCAAAATGCTTGACCATAGGTCTTGGCATATACACAAAAGGAAACAGACAAACAAATACATACAAAATAAAACAGAAAAATAAGCATTCCTCCTGTGGAAAATAAATAAGATTAGCTATTTCCATCCCCAATCTTCAAGGTATCGAGCTCTTATTCTACATGCAGATGCCAAAAATTTGGCAACAGAGTGTATTACTGCCAGAGTAATGTCAGCAAGTAGAAAGGACACATAAGTCTCCTGTGACTGCCCAGGTAAGCGTCTTATTAAGGGGCAAAGTAGTCTCTGTCTAGTATCTTCATACGGCCTACAGTACAATAAGGTGGGAGCAACTGTTTCCACCTCACCTGACCATGGTTAGAAAAACAAAACCCCAAAAGCAGCTTGAATTGTTAGTAGCAACAGCTTAGTAGTAATCAACACCTTGGAGATTGTTTCTAGGTAAAGTAAACTACTTTATTGAGAAGTACATTGTGATAGGAAAGGCCTATCCCTAGTCTTACTAGCTAGGTGGCACCAGCATGGTGGCCAGACATGTTGAAGGTCAGAGAGAGAAGTTAGGAATAATGGAGAATGGTCAGGAAGAAGGAGGAAGTCCAAATAGGAACTTCCTGGGCACATCCCACCTGGGAGGGGGGCTTAGAAGCAGAGATCAGGAAAGGTTAAAGTGACACACACACTAACTCACTATCTCTACTCCCAAATGCCCCTAGTGGTCATTAGGGTTTGTTGGTGCAAAAGGTGATGTCATCTGGAGCTGTTTTTCCAACACCCCTTCTCATCGCCTGTCGCACCGGCTCACGACTCCCATTCGCTCACGTAGCATCTGGAATCGATTCCTTGGTAGTGGCTTGGTCAGTCCATCTGCCACCATTTCTTCAGTTGGGCAATACTTCAACTCAATTAGCCCTTCTTCCTGTGCCTCTCGAACATAGTGGTACTTTATGTCAATGTGCTTCGTTCGAGACTTGGACTTCTCCATTTGTGAGAGCTTAATGCAACTCTGGTTGTCCTCAAACATCATGGTAGGCTTTGGCTCTTCAATTCCAAAGTCCAACAGCAGCTTGTGTATCCACACAGCTTCCCTGCATGCTTCACTAGCTGATATGTATTCTGCTTCTGTTGATGAGAGTGTAACAAGTGACTGCTTCCTGCTAGTCCAACTTATGGCTCCATCTCCATAGAGAAACAGGTGTCCACTGGTGGACTTGCGATCAGCTATGTCTTCAGCCCAATCTGCATCCATGTATCCCACCAGTCTAGGGTTGCTGCTTACTGGAATCTTCAATGCGTAGTGCGCGGTACCCTTCAGGTATCTCCCCAGTCTCTTGACTGCAGTCCAGTCATTCTTGGTTGGGGCACTTACTTTCCTGCTTAAGATTCCCACCGCTGTGGCAATATCTGGCCTTGTCACTGTGGCTATGTACAAAAGCTTGCCAATCGCTTTTCTGTACTGGTTGTTGCCTGCCAGAGGCTCATCATCTTCCCTTTGTTTCAGGAAATTGACATCCATTGGTGTTCTGGCCTCATTGGCATCTGTCAGTCCCAGACATTCCAAAAGATCCTTGATCTTTGCTTTCTGGTTGAGAAGATAACTTCCATCTTCTTCTTTTTCTATTTGAATGCCAAGGTAGTGTGAGATGCTTCCAAGTTCCTTCACCTCTACTTCCTTGTTTAGGTGCTCAACAATCTCGTGACTGTCTTGCTCCTGTTCACAACAGATGATCAGATCATCAACATAAGTCAGGATATAAGTCCACTTATTGTTTCTGAATCTTGAGTACAGGCAGGGGTCAGCTTTTCCTTGTGTGAACCCTTCCTTAAGCAGTAGCTGATTCAGTTTCTCATTCCATGCTCTAGCTGCTTGCTTCAAGCCATAAATGCTCTTCTGGAGTTTGCATACAAGCTTCTCCCTTCCAGGTTGCTCGAAGCCTGGTGGCTGCTGCATATAGATGTCTTCCTCAAGTTCTCCATTCAGGAATGCAGTTTTGACATCTAAATGGTTAACATGCATCTTTCTGGAAGCTGCTATGCTAAGTAGTGTTCTGATGGAAGTGTGCTTGACAACTGGTGCAAATGTTTCATCATAGTCTTCTCCATATATTTGGGAGTATCCCTTGGCTACTAGTCTGGCTTTGTAGCGCTGTACATCCCCTTCTGCATCTTGCTTGATTTTGAAGACCCATTTGCAACCTACAGGTTTTCTTCCAGCAGGTAGTTCCATAAGTGTCCAGGTTTTGTTCTTGTGTAGAGATTCAATCTCTTCCTTTGCTGCTTTCCTCCATTTTTCAGCTTCATGGGTTGGCATCCTGTCAACATCCTTCCATGTGCTGGGTTCTTGCAGCTCTGCACTTGTGGTGAGGTAGGAGTATTTCAAGGGTGGAACTCCTTTGTTGGACCTCTGTGAGCGCCTGGGTTCTGGCTCAGCTTCTGTGACCCCTTCTGAATCTGCAGCTTCTGTAACCCCTTCTGAATCTGCAGCTGGTTCTGGTTCACAGATTGGCATTTGGTAGCTGAAGGCCTGCTCACTTGGTTCCTCTTGCATCTGGATCCTTGGCTCCAGGTCTGGTAATTCACCTTTGGTTGGTCTGTGTCTTTCATCAAAGTACACAACATTGCAAATTTCAATATTACCAGTTTCAACATCAAGAATTCTGTATCCTTTGCCTCCTAAAACATATCCACATAAAACTCCTTTCTTGCTTCTGCAATTCAACTTGTTTCTCTTTGCCTTTGGTATATATGCATACACATCACAACCAAAAACTCTGATGTGATTTAGGCTAGGCTTGTGTCCAAACCACAGTTCAAATGGAGTTTTCTCTATGGCTTTAGTTGGCAATCTGTTCTGCAGATAGCTGGCAGTCATCACTGCTTCTCCCCAGAACTTGCTTGGCAAACTTGCATCTTTCAACATACATCTTGCCATCTCCATTAGGGTTCTATTTTTCCTTTCTGCAACACCATTCTGCTCAGGAGAGTATGGGGCTGTAGTCTCATGCTCAATTCCCTGTTCTCTCAGAAAGGATTTCATTTCGTTTGAGGTGTATTCGCCTCCATTGTCTGACCTTAGTCTCTGAGGCTTTCTCCCAAACTTGTTGCTGACCAATGCAACATACTCTTTAAACTTTTCAAACACTTGACTTTTCTCTCTCAAAGTGTAAACATAGGCAAATCTTGAGAAATCATCAATAAAAGTAACTATGTACAGGTTTCCTCCAATGCTCCTTTGCAGAGGACCTGATACATCACTGTGAATCAACTCTAGAGGGCGCTGAGACTTTCTCTCCTCTAGCTTGTGGAAAGCTGGCTTAACACTTTTTGCAGAAATGCAACATCCACATTTGTCTAAGTTCTCAGTACACAGTTTCAGTTTAAAGTCTTTAATTAAATTCCTCTTCTCAAGTTGGCGAATTGAATTAACATCTCTATGTCCCATTCTGCGATGCCAAGTTTTATCACAGTCTCTGTGGGTGCACTTGAGATTGCTTGCTAAATTTGCATTTTCACTGACACTATGGACTTCAAAGAGCTCACTATCTCCCAGAGATGCATACAGGATTGAGTCACCATCTCTTGTTACAAGGCAATGATCATCCATGAATTCAAACTTGCAGCCATTTTTCACTCCATATTTCACAGAAATTAAATTGTTTTTCAACGAGGGCACATACAGAGCCTTATGTATGATTACTTGTTCAATTTCACCATCTGGGAGCTTACAAAATATTTTTGCTTGACCACGCCCTTCTGAAAAGACCTTTCTCCCATCTGCTAGAGAAATAGGTACTTTGTGATCCAATTCAATTTCTGAAAACATTTCTATATCCTTGAGGAGATTTTCAGTTGCTCCAGAATCAATATAGATCACATCATCTTTTACTTTTGACATGGCGTTAAAACCTTTAATTTTCTCTTTCTCCTTCTGTTTAGAGCTAGCAGTTTTCTCCAGGCTCTCTGTCTGGCTCTTAATGGGTGCTTTAGATTTCCCCATTGTCTTGGCACTTGGGCAATTAACACGTAGGTGTGTTTCACTACCACAGGAAAAACATCCTTTCTTTACTCCTTTCTTTGAGCTAAAGGCTGTAACTTGATCTGTAGAGGTTTGCTTTGCCCTTTTGATAAAGCATTCATGCAACTTGCTAGATAGATAGTCCAATTCAATAACTTTATCTGAAATATCTATAGCAGTTTTCAAATATTCATAAGAAGCTGGTAAAGAGTTCAAGACAAAAGCCACAATCCCAGTGTCTCCAATATCTATTCCCAAAACCTTCAGTCTTCTTGCTAGGCATTGTATTTCACTTATATGCTCAGTAGGATTTTCATTTTCTCTGAGTTTCATATTGCACAGTCTCTGTATTATAGAGATGGCTTCGCTGGGGCTCTTTCTGTTATAAAGAGTTTCCAGCCTTTTCCAGATTTCACTGGCTAAAGTAACATTTTCAAAATGTATAAACAGCTTAGGACTTACATTGATTCCTAGAATCCCAAGAGCTTTTTCATTTTGTCTGTCCCAATGCTTTTGTTCAGCTCCTGCAGCCGTTGGTCTTTCTGTTGTTAGCACCTCATAAAGACCTTGACTCTTCAAGCAAGATTGCATGAGGAAACTCCACTCTTTGAAATTCGCTCCTTCCAGCTTTGGAATGTTGAAGTTCCCTTGAGTTTTCTCCATGCTGCTTGTCTTGTTCCAAAACAAAAACCAGGTACAAAAATAAGCTGTGCTTTTCTCCAACGAGATTCAATTCGAATTCCAAAAAATCTGTTAGGATCTTCAGGAGGATTCTGGGCCCATAACCCTATGTTGGGAATTTTTATTAATGGTTAGAAAAACAAAACCCCAAAAGCAGCTTGAATTGTTAGTAGCAACAGCTTAGTAGTAATCAACACCTTGGAGATTGTTTCTAGGTTAAAGTAAACTACTTTATTGAGAAGTACATTGTGATAGGAAAGGCCTATCCCTAGTCTTACTAGCTAGGTGCCACCAGCATGGTGGCCAGACATGTTGAAGGTCAGAGAGAGAATTTAGGAATGATGGAGAATGGTCAGGAAGAAGGAGGAAGTCCAAATAGGAACTTCCTGGGCACATCCCACCTGGGAGGGGGGCTTAGAAGCAGAGATCAGGAAAGGTTAAGTGACACTTACACTAACTCACTATCTCTACTCCCAAATGCCCCTAGTGGTCATTAGGGTTTGTTGGTGCAAAAGGTGATGTCATCTGGAGCTGTTTTTCCAACACATACGGCCTACAGTACAATAAGGTGGGAGCAACTGTTTCCACCTCACCTGACCCACAAGGGCAAACTCTTAGATGAAATGGAATACCCTTGTAACGACCCTCCAATAGGACTGAAGGGAAGATGTTTAACCTTGCCCTAAGGAACATAGCTCTCTGTGTGGGATAAAGGAGACTGACCAAGTACGAGGCACTAGAATTTCCAGAAGGCATTACAGATAGATAAGTGGAAAGGGATCCTGCCTCTCTTATCCTAGACATTTCGTTTTGATATTCAATATCTGCAAGTCTCTGGGAAAGTTCCACTCTGGCCCTCGCATATCTCTGCGATATTAAGTATGGTATAGAAAACCCCATTTGGTTAATTTTATCCTAAAATTTTGACGACCCAATCGCATGCAGAGTTGTCAGAAAAAATCAATAGCAAGAGACCTTTGGGATTCAAAAAGGACAATCTAAGCTAGTAGTTCAGTGCTGCCCACCAGATAAGGTATGCCAGGGAAGTTCTACTTGTCTCTTTTCTTAGCACCACGTTAGAAATACCAGACGGGAGCCTCAATAATCTTTTCAAGAATTCTGACTGTACTCTTTCGATATCTGAGATTTTGTCAAGGCCCCAGAGATGAGCCCCATATAGCAACTGACCCCTAGTTTAGCAGAAAAAACTGTAATTGCTTGAGTGATCAGTTGACAATTTTGTGCACAAAAACAACAATTAATTGCAAGGGCACCCTTGCAAGCCTGCTCAATTGCTGAGCTCGCTTGCATCATCCATGTTCCTCTTGATTGAAAAACTATACCTAGATAGTGGAATGAGGAAACCTGTTTAAACTTTTCCCCATCAATTGCCCAGACATGATTTTGCTGCTGTCTAGAAAAAATCACCACCTTAGTTTTCTCATACTAACCCTTCAGACTGACAATGAGCAGTGCACAATTCTATCATGTGTCTCATTCCAACTAGGGTCCTTGACATCAATGCAGCATCATCAGCATATAATAAGCATGGCAGATGTCTGTTGCCTATCTTAGGAGGGTGGTTCACCATTTGAGATACTGCAGGAATCAGGTCATTTATATAGAAATTAAACAACGTTGGAGCCAAAATACTCCAGAGCATGACCTGATCGGGTCAGTCAGGTAACCCTGTTGATTTAACTTAACTCAAAGAGTAGTATCATTATATAATGATCTCATAAGAAACAGGAGGCATTTATCAATATTAGTTTTCCCCAAATTAATCCACAATTTGAACCTGGGGATTAGACTGAATGCCGATTTTAGATCTAGGAACATACAGTTTACTGCTAGATTGAATATATTTATTAATTAAATGTGCAAGAATAAAGCAGTGGTCCAAAGTAGACCGTCCCTTGCTGAATCCCACTTGTCCATCAAACACTATGTGCTCCTCATTTAGCCATTGTTCTAGTTTGACCAGGAGGTGCTTGGCTTACAATTTTCCTATAACAGTCAAGAGGCTAATAGGTCTATAGTTGTCTGGTTGTGCCCTATCACCTTTTTTGTACATAGGTACTACTATGGATATTTTCCAGCCCTGAGGGATGTTCCCTGTCCTATCGATATACAAAGATAAGGAAGCCAAAAGAGGATCCACCATGATATGTGGTCCCATAGGAGCTCTGGTGGAATCAGGTCTTCACCAGAAGTCCTACCAGGTTGGTGCGCCTATATGTTGAGTAAATCTTGGCTATTTTAGTTTTCATACTAAGGCATTAATTGTCAAACCAGCCGGGATCGTGCCTACTCCTATTCACCTTATTAGCCGTATTTGCTTCAAAGATCTGCTTAAATCGGAGCATAATACCCACAAAAACCCTAGTCAGATCTCCATCGTTGGTATTCGTGACACATGATTCCCATATGGCAAGAATATCAGGGAGTCAAAAAAAAATATATAAATTGGTTGTTCATAGTCAAATTCCATTTTGGACGAGCGTATCTATCTAAGGACATGCACTGATCCAATAATGGGGCATATCTGGCAGAAGTTCTAACCTTAGAACACACCTGTAACTGCAAAAGCAGACATTGATGGTCACTCAGTTGATGCAAACCTACAGCAAATTTCTCTACTTGGGGGATAAGGCCTGAAGAGAGGATGCAGTAATCAACCACACTCCCCGCTTTGTCAGATAAATAAGTAAATTCCCCATACCTATCTCCCTGAGCTATCCCATTTAAGATTTGAAGGTTCAGACGGCTAAGCATTTTTATAAAAATCAAGCCAGCCGAATATACCTATATCTTTAGAGCATCTATCAGCCAGCCAATTGGTCTCCTGGTCAATCCTGCGTCTGCATGCTTTATACAGTGCCTCAACATCGCGTATTTTCAGATGTGAGGAGATCACAGTGAACCACAGTGAATACCCACCTGTGGTCACTGTGCCCTGCACGTCTGTTCGGCGGCCACCAGATGTTTGCCACACTGAATATCCACATGGGGTCAATTTCAACCACGCTTCCCGGGCTCCAGGCGCAAGAATCCCTGGAACCGTGGTGAAAGTGATTCCAGGCGGACATCAATAAAAAGTAACGTCTGGTCGGCTATCACAGCCCGGAATCTCCCCAGAGGGCGGGCGGCGAGGCAGCGTGGAGGGGCGGGCCCGTGCGGTCACACATTGCGCCGCGTGGCCCCGCCCCCTCCCTGATTCCCTGCCGGGATCCCCGGCACGTCTGTTTGCCGTGCCTGGGTGATCCCGGCGGGGAATCTCTGGGTTGTTTTTGGGACGGGGCGAAGCCGCCCTGTCACGTCTGAAAACACCCATCATTACCAATTCTGGTGTTGAAATCACCCGGAAGGATCACATGCGCCTCAGGATACTGGAACAAAAGAACCAGAATATATTCTTCCAGTTGCTGCCAATTATCAATACTGTATCCCTTTGAAGAGGCAGGTGGAAAACAGTAATTAATATAAACCTCAAGTGGGGCTGAGATAAAATAAGACCTAGTGCAATGGGTGGGCAGCCCTACATAGGAATAATTTCAAAATCTAAAGAATTAGAAACAAAACATGCCAAACCCCACCCCCATCAGTCTGCCTTTGGCATTTAAAGATCTTGCAGGCATATGGAAGGAGGCATACACATTCAATTCAATAGAACCGTCAGTCTAAGTCTCCTGAAGAAAGACAACATCAAATTGACACAAAAAAATCCAGAAAAATATGGTCAATCTCCTTTCCTCCCCAGCCCACTATATTCCATGAGCAGAGGGCCAAACAATCTCCTCCCTGGGATGCCCACCTTCAGTCCGAAACCCGACCAGAGGATGAGCTCCTTTTATCCACCAAAGGATCAGCAAAATTCCCCAATTTTACCACCTCATCCAGCATATGTATAGCCAAAGCATTTTGTCCCCAGGTAGATGATAATTTCAGATTTTCAGTGGCAATCTCATCCTTAACAGTGCCAGGCAATTACAACAGCCCCAGGTTATCTAGGTTCTTGTCCATGAGCACAACACTCACATGGGGATTAGTTTAATTCTGTTCCAAGGATAGAAAACCATACAGGTAGTAATGTGGGCCATAATACTCAAATCATTCTTCACTGCGGCTGTATTCTGACCCTCTATCCCAGAATGAGAAAGATCCAAATTCATAACCCTCTCTGTACTTTCCTGGGATAAAAAAAAAGTTTCTGACATCAAGGGAGGGACTGATAAACAAGAGTCCACTGCTAGAAGATTAGAACCCTGAGTCATTAAAGGATTTCCTAGGGATTGAGGTTCCTTAAGAGGGAATAATAGCTGAGTGGTCCCCACTGTACCCATTCCTTCCCATGCTAAGGTTCCCTGAAATTTGGACAAAACTGGAGTGGACACATCCTGTTGTGACTCTCTAAGACTCCTCAAAACTGCCTGTAAGTCAGGAAGGATTTCCTGATTTTAATTCTTACCACCTCCCTTGGTTTCCTTGATTGTTACCAACTATTCATAGAGATTGGACATCCTATTAAGTATCTTATGTTGTCCATTTAGAGAAAGATTCTCATATGCCCACAGAGTGCCCAATTCCTCTGGCAACAAATTTATTCTACCCCTCTCTTCGACCTGAGTCTCCATTTCTTCAGGGGAGGTCAGATCAATTGTCTCATGAATTTCTTTCTCTAAACGAGAGGGCTTGGGGGCCTGTAGATCTGATGAAGAACTAGAAATTGGGCCAGACCTGTGAGTGGCAACAAATTCTGCTATAATCTTTCCCTAGTTAACCTGGGAGGGTAGTACAGCCTGATTCGGCCCTCTAGAGAATACCCTTTGAGGAAAAATAGCCCTACTATTCAGCAACTCAGTATGGTTCCTAATTACAGACACAATTTTAGAGGAAACAAACGGTACTACAAAACACCACCTTCCTTTCACATGAACTATATGATCGATTCTCTTGATGGTGTGACTTGTGATTGGGAACTTCAAAGGAAGTCGTAAATGTTCAGCCACCTCTTGAGCGGTAAATCAGAATGGTAACCTCCCATTAGGCAGTGGCATCACTGTAAAAGCTACATGGTCACTCATTATCCTAAAAGAAGATAAATCATCAACCAATGGTTCATTACAAGGATCGGAAAGAAAATATTCTTCCTGTAATCTTTCATTATCACACTAAGGAAGCTTAAGATCGTTTCACAATTTCAACGGATTAAACAAACATTTTACTATTTGCGCAGTTATAGGAACATGATCAGCCAAAAGAGTGGCTGGAGCAAAATCGCCAGGATCCATATGGCTTTTTCCCTTATAAGGCACAGATGGTGTATACAAATCATGTTCCAAAGGACTGTTCAAGGGGGATTCGATTACAGAGTTTGAATTCACCTGGCCCTTACGTTCCACCATACCAGGGACAGGGTCACCTCTGCTATTTCTCTGAGGGCAAGATGAGCTGGGTAAACACTTAAAGTCATCTGACTCTGTCAAAGGAGTAAAGGAGTTACTTAATGGAACCACAAAATTTCCCTTTGTAGTCCTCCGATTATTCACAGCAGGTGCTAGAAAGTCATCGATCCGCCTTTGCTTGGAAGGCGGTGACACTAAAAAGGCTGTAGTAAATGATCTCTTAACTTTGGGAGGCGTTCCAACTCTTTGACCAACCCGATTCCCAAAATGATGTGTGCCTTACTCTTTACGGAGCTGGCTTCAACAAGGCTTGGCTCCTAGAGAATAAATGCCTTACGCTTTGCAGAGCTGACTATGGCAAAGCTTGGCTCCTGATGAATGGATGCCTCACTCTTTGCAGAGCTGACTATGGCAGAGCTTGGCTCCTGATGGATAGGTGCCTCGCTCTTTGCAGAGCTGACTTTGGCAAAGCTTGGCTCCTGATGAATGAGTGCCTCGCTCTTTAAGGACTAGCTATAACAAATCTTAAATCATAGGGATAGATGCCGCGTTCTATAGAGAGCTAGCAGCAACAAGGCTTCTTACTTAAATAATATACAGAGAGAAAAAAGGGAAATTCAGCCATCGTAAGGCCACGCGCACAAGGCTGTGCGCTGCCCTTAGGCGCAACGCACTCCGGCGCACACCTACTGCGCAGCCGCAGGCACTGGGCTCGCCTAAAAGCCCTGCAGCCAGAAGTAGAAGGGCAGGGCTCCCCAGGAAACTGGCAGGTCAGCTGAAGTCCTTCAATCAAAAAAATTAAAACAAAACAAACAAAAGCAAAGTCCACAGGAGGAATGCCCCATCTTACTTTCCTTGTAGCACAAGGGGTCCTATTAGTCTCAGCATGCAGGCAGCGGCTTCAGCAAGGTTCCTGCCGCCCGAAGCCTTTCTTCCACACCCCTCCTCACACGCAATACCTATTAATTTACGTCTATTCTCTTGTATGCAACGTTTGTGTCAGCTCTGATCCCTATATTGACAATCTTAAACCTTTTTATAAGCGTTTTCTTTGTAAGCTGGTGTCCGTGTGCCACTGAAACCATATACAGACAGTCTGGGGAAATTCTCAGTTTCTATACCAAGACAAACCTACCTGACCCACTTATAAATTTATGCAGTGAAGCAACTTCCAAGATACAGGTGACAGTGAGTTTGCCCTTATGGACTGGCACATTCTGGGATAGCAAATTAATAATTATTTTATTTCTATAGCGACCCCCTGCCAAAATGGCACTCAAAGCGCTTTACAGCATAAAAACAACAATATAAGATACATATAGAATAAAAATCCAGTTAAAAACAATTTGAAAGGGAGGGAGGGAACGGACACACAAAAAGAAACCAACAGTAGATCCTAAAATCACCTGGAAAATAAATAAATGTTCAGGTGCTTTTAAAAAGGTGAGGAGGGAGGAGCTAAGATGGACATTTGGAGGGAAAGAGTTCCAGACTGAGGGGCCCACCACAGCAAAGGCCTGATCATCTGCTGACTTAAAGAGTGATGGCAGGGTCCTCAAACAGCAAGTGGTTTCTGAGCTCAGATACTCAACAAGGCTCCAAGAGCAGATCCTGAATATAGCCAGGGCCTATACCATTCCGGGCCTTAAAAACCAGCAGCGCAATCTTAAACACAATCTGCCATTCCACAGGCAGCCAATGCAGAGCGCATCAGGTGGGTGTAATAGGATCACAGCTGCCCAAACCAGTAAGCAGCCATGCTGTCACATTCTGAACAAGCTGCAATTGACACAGAAGCACCACTGGCAATCCACAGAAGAAGGAATTACAAAAATCAAGCCTTGTGATCACCAGGACAGGGATCATGGTGGCAAGGTCAGCCTGGGATAAATAAGGGCATAGCTTATACAAACTGCATAGCTGAAAAGAAATCTCCAAATCATATCCAATACCTGAGTTTTCATGGACAGAATGTGGTCGAAAATGAGACCCAGGCTCTTTACCTGGCCCACTACATCTACCTGGACCCAGTCAACATGCAGAGGTCTGAGGGAGGAGAGGGCATCCTCATATCAGTTGCCCCTCCCCACCAGCATCACTTCAGTCTTCCCCAGATTGAGCACAAGGTAGCTCTGGCATTGAGCCTCCAAGTCAACAAATGGGTATACCGAGTCATGACTGGTCTTTCTCTGGAGGCAGTTGTGGTGTCAGCTAAGTAGAGAGAACCCCCTAGAACCTTCAGCACAGGATTTACCAGAGTCAAAGGGATAAGGACATGGGGGACAATTTTAACTGATGAATGGCTGTGAAAGTTAACATTACCAACTTCACCTCTATGCCCTGGGGCCTCATTCAACCAAGCTTTCCCCCGAACGTTGCAAATCTCCCACTTATTACTTCCTTTCAGGCCCGGAGTTAGGGGCAGGCCCCCTAGGCCCAGGTCTTGGGCGGCATTTTCTTGGGGGCGGCAATTGTCGGCACCACCCGCTCCATTCCCCCCCACCCCCGAATGACCAGAGGCTGCTGCCCACAGCTGAACCCTGCTGCCTGGGTCCCCATCCCTCACCTGCCTCTGCCATCTCGCTGCCTGCTAGTAGTGCCATCAGACTGGGAGATAAAGCTGTTTGTTTACAAACAACTACTCCAGATGTGAGTAATGAGAAGGTTGTTGCCTTGTAAAGAAGGTTCTTCGAGATGGGGTCTAACATTCTCACAACTGGGTTGCGCATGCTCACCTTATTCAAAAAGACCACGTGATGGTCTCAGGCTTCTCTAGTATAAAAAGCACTCTCCCCCTCAGAATGACAGTTCCTTCCAACCCTTTCTAGGAATATAAGAAAAAAATTCCATGCAGGGCTAGAAGGGTGGTAGTTGTGAGAATGTTAGGAGCCATCTCGAAGAACCTTATTTACAAGGCAGCAACCTTCAGTTCTTCTTCGAGTGGCTCCTCACAGGCCCTTTTTAAATGGCTCCCCCGGGTGGGGGGGTCCGTGGATGTGCCGGTGCGTGGGAGGGGTGTGCATATGGCTGCACACGCATCCCCACTCACCCCCCACTCATCCGCACCCACAGAGCAACCGCTGTTTTCCCTGGTTGCTCCGTGCATGAGGACGAGTGGGGACTGAGTGGGGATGCATTCGGCTGGCACGCGCATGCACCCCCATTCATTGCATGTGCATGTGCCGTGTCGTTTACATGGGACTCCCCCACCCATGAACATGCAGCATGGGGGTGGGGCTTGGCTTGTGGATGGGGCTTGTGGCAGGGCTTGGCTTGGGGGCAGCAGCCTGAGAAGGATCTAGGGGTGCAAAATTCCTAAGTCCGGCCCTGCTTCCTTTGTGTTTGTCTTGCCCTGTAGCAAGGCCATCACACAGATGCCGATTTCCCTGCCCCTTCCCTACTTCTCACTATGCAAAGGACAGAGAGGAATGTCCTTGTGATAACCTTGCAGGCAATGCTATTCAAGTAGCTTGGAGTGGAGGAGGAAATCTCTGACCTAGAACTCTATTCAAAACTGCAGCCAACAGCCAAGATCATCCACATCACCAGCCGCTTTGAGCACATGCAGCCCCTCGTCTCCCCTCTCCATTGGCTCACTCTATGTGAACGCATTCAGCCCGAGCTTCTCATCTTTACCTACAAGGCTATCCATGGCCTTGATCCCCCCACCCCCATTTCTCTATACTAATCTCCCACTACGCTCCCACCTGAAAACTCAGCTTCTCCTCTACCACTACTCTCGCTTGCTCATGGCTCCTCAAAGCATATTTGTCCATTCTCTCTTGCAGCGCTCCATGCCTGGAATTCCCTCCCAAAATATATTCAGTCCTCTCCATCCCTCCTGACCTTCAGAATCCCTCCTGAAAACCTACCTCTTCTGTCAGGCCTTCCCTAGCTCCTCATCCCTTTAGTCCTGCTTCCTTCCCTGACGTAAGTAAGTCAAGAACATGTACCTACAACCTTATGCCTTCATGAATGTATTCTTGTCTCTCCCTCTGTTGCCCCATCCCTCATCTCCCCTCCCTTATCTTTCTTAGATTGTAAGCCCACCATGGCAGGGACCTTGTCTGTTTTCAACAGTTGTAAAGTGCCAGGTACATTGCTGGTGCTAGGTATAAGTTATACCTGGCTTTATTCCCATTGCTGTTGCCAGGTATAAAGTGCCAGGAATAAATAAATAATAATAATAATAATAAATAAAATAAATAATTGGTTAAAACCCAGAGGTGTAGTAACTCCAGGTCCTGTATTGCACACGTGCAGTACAGGGCATCCTGGCCCCCCATCCAATATGGCTGCCTAGGGTGGGCTGCCATGTCTAAACAGAGACCATTTGTCTAGGAGTTCTTTTAACATCCTGTTGTTTCAAAAGTGGCACTTAAAAGAAATTGAAAAGGATGCCACTGTTAATGAAGAATATTGCTGTCCATGCAATAAATTAGACAAAACCATATTCATGCTGTATTTTCTAAAAGACTGCATTACCCCTGTTTTTAAAAAGGTCAATAACCGAGTCCGACTGTCTTGGGTGATTTTACACTTGAATCCAAAAATAGTAATACTGTAATTTCTTCCTCATACTTTGAAACAAAGTATTGTTCTTAACCAAGATCAAGAGACGAGCATGTATTCTCTATTCGCAATTATGCAATGCAGGGTAATAAACCTATTGTTTAATCAAATAGAGGAGAGTGGCTATCTATCAGCACATGCCTAGGAATGTTGCATTTGACATTTTTATAGCTCCCAATACAGCTGGGTTTTTTTTCAAAAATGCAAACAGAACTGGGGCCATTGTGTCTGCAGGAGTTGGCTAATCTAGGACAAAACTGTCTGCCAAAAAAAAAAGAAAAGAAAAAAGGTCTTAACTGAACTGAAGTCTTACTAAATAGAATGCTCATAAGACACTAACAGGTTTGCTCTTCACACATTTTCCTGGCACACGGAGAGATTCCAAGTACCAAATTTATTTTTTTTTAAAAAAAGTGTGTAAAGGCATGCTTTATTATTTATATTGCTTTTTCAGTGTTCGAAGTAATTTATAATCCTTCTCTCTTTCAGCCTCATAGCATTATCATTCCCATTTTACAGATAGGGAGCTGAGTGGGAGAAAGCGAATTGCCTACAACAACCCAGTGTGTTCATTTGAACTCTGGTATCCCAAGGCCAGCACTTTATCCACGGGGCTGCACTGGCCAGAGGCGGCTCCTCCCCCTCCCCAGGAGTTTGGGGCACTGCCCCCCTAGCACCGTGGGGGGCCCCCTGCCGCTCCTCTTGTTTGTTTGGGTTTTTTTTAAAAAATGCACCGCTGCTTCTGACAGCAGCAGCAGCCTCTGACTTCTGCTTCAGAGGCTGCTGCTGCTGCGGTCAGTGATCTCCCTTCCGGGACCCACTCTCAGAGCTGCTCTGAAAGTGGGTCCCGGAAGGGACAAAAAGACTGAGCTGCTCAGCCGTCCAAACCACGTTTTCTATTGAAAACGCGATTTGGGCGGCTGAGCCCCTCAGTCCACAGCATGCATAGAACGTGCTGTGGGGGGAGGGGCTAGCCTTTTCCATTGCGCCTAATGGGCACAATGAAACCTCTTGCCTGGGCGCGTGATGCAAACGCCCAGGCACGAAGCTTAGGGCCGGGTGACTGAGGCAGTGACTAGCGCGCATGCGTGCTGCTTCCTGCCTCAGACACACATGCTCAGGGACAAGGCTGGCTATTGTGCTCTCTCTCTCCGATTCAAACAGCTTGCTGCCAGCCTCAGCCGCTTCCCTGCCACTGCCACTCTCCCCCCCCCAATCTGTTGGTCAGAGTGGTGGGCGGGGGGTGGGGAGCAGCAAGGCAGGGAACTCTTTTTGTTGTTGTTTGTTTTTAGCTTTTAAATTGCCCATGCGTCCTGGCTCCGGAGGAGCAGAACACATGGGCAATTTAAAACAAGGTAAAGTCCCCCCCCCCTGCAGCCTGGGCCGCTGGGGACCACCGGAGCAGCAGCCAGGTAAGTGATCCCTCCCCCCAACCCTGCTCCCACCCCCCGAGGGTCCACCCACCCTGCCCCCTGTAACTGTGAGTCTGGAGATCTTTAGGTGTGGTCACAATGCTGGAAATGGGATGCTTTTTATTTAAATCCTGAGATGCAGGGATTGGGGTCCCTCCAACATACATGTAGCAAGTCCCTTCTTTCTGAAGCAGTATTCTTAACCTCTGCTGCATGCATGCATGCGTGCGTGCGTGCGTCTTTGCTAAAACTGCTTGTAAGTGAGGTTTAAGGTTGTCTGCCTGCTTTTAAACCTGGCAGAGGAGGTGATTATAACCTGCCTAACCTAACTGAAATTGCTTGATAAGTAATGTAATGTCCATCCAACATTAACCCTTGGAACTCCTTGCTGCTGGATTATGCCGCCCACTGTTTCCCTGGCTCCACCCACTGTTGCATAGGCTCCGCCCACCATTGCCTTACTGCCCCTCCAACCTCAAAACCCACCAGCTGCCCCTGCCACTGGCTCTCTACATACTACAGCACAGACCCTCTCTCACCATCTGGTAATAGAGATACCCTGGTGGGGGGCTCAGCTGTATAGCATCCCACCACAGGACACCCACCAGCCAAAGTTTTGACAGACACGAATTCCAAATGGAGGAGTCACTGGAAATGGAATCACTCAGTGGGTGTTTTTAGACATTGCTGCTTTTCCCCAGACTTCAAAAGTCTGGGTTTGGATGCTCACTCCCCGACCGGAAGTTGCCCAGGAGCTGTTGTAAACAGCGGTGCCAATGTGACTCCTGGAAGTTTTGAGCCCCTGACTTGTAAAACCTCAATAGTTGAGGTCGAACAAGTCGAGGTCTAACAACTTTGGCAGGTCAGACAGCACCACTGTTTACAACAGCACCCAAGCAACTTCCAGTTGGGGAGTGTGGGGGAGCGTCTACATCCCCCCCCACAAGGAAATTTGCCAAACCGAGACTTCTGAAGTCCAGGAAAAAGTGACGTCTAAAAATGCCTAGCGTTACCTGCATGGCCACCCATAAACCCACATCCGATTGCCCATCTGAAGGTAAAGCAGCCAGATGAATGCTCCTGTGAACCATGGAGCACCCAGTCTCCACCACTCACATCCACATGCCAGGAAATGCGAAGTACACCATGTGAGGCAAGCCAAATAGGTCCCTGGCAACAAGTGGCCACATTGCCCCTGCCCATATGAATGGCAGCAGCCAACCACACCAGCAGAGGGGTCCGCCACTACCATAGAGCAGTGATTTGCAACCTCTTTTCACTTGCGGACCCCCCAAAAGTTTGAATGCAGGTGCAGACTCATTTGGAAATCTATTGTGTGTCTATATCAGGGCTTGTAACTGTCAGCTCATAGGCACTGTGGATGGGGGAAGTGGCCTTTACAAGTCACAAGCCCTGGCTGGGAGCACTGGGGAGCCCAGGTTCCTCAACGCTTATGCCCAGGATATGTTGCTTGCAAAGGCGAGCCTGACAGTCCGCAAGATTTGATGCTGCCTCCTTCCTCCCAGCGTTCACGCCTGGAACATGTCACTTAAAGATCAGCCCAGTGTGCTTTCCCCTCCCCAATGCCTATTAGCTGACAGTGGCTAGGATTTCCCAGAGATGCTCCCACCCCCAAATCCAACCACTGTTACCAGGTTGAAACACAGAATTATTTGCAGGCCCTTTGCATGGGAGAGGGATTCACTGGGCTGCTGGGGGGCTCCCTGCTGTCCACATTCTCTGAGCAGTGTCTTGGGGTTCCTGGGTGTAGATGTTGCTGGTGAGTGCCCTGTGGTGGCCCAGCAGCGGGTGCTATACAGCTGAGCCATCCACCTCACTGCACTGGCCAAAGCTTCTGACCTTGGGGCTCCAATAGGGACACGAATGTAGCTATTTCCTCACCTATTGGCAATCCCCCAGATCTTCGGTTATTGCTGCCACCACCCAGAACTCCAATTACCTCAAGAGTTTGCACAGTCTGGGATATGAGAACTCCAGGTTGTTGCAAGCTTGCAGCTTCCCAAGGGCACGCCTCTCTCTGATTTCCCTTTTCTGGCGTTCTCCCCTTATGTAGGGCAGAGACCCTTGGTGGAACCCAGGAGTGCTTAACTTGGCTAGAAGCCGCCCTGGCTGAAAGAGCCAGTGGGGGAATTCCCCTTTTTAGAGTGAATTCTTGCTCCCTCTTGGTAGCTATGCCTTTCAGGCTTAGGGAGCAGTCTTACAATCAGTACGCACACGCACACACACACGCAGTGGAGTAAAAAGAAAACAAGCTTATGCTTTACTGGTACGGGTAAGAAAAAAAGGGGGTACAAACAGATACTAGGGAGTAATACAAAGTAGGGGATGGGACACCGGGGAGAATACTGGATACCGGATTTACCTGTATCAGACCTCCCGAGTATCCGATTTACCGGTATTGGCATACTGGTTTTTTAACATTGGCTGCTTTATCAGCTTTTTTACATTGCAGCCATTTATTTTAATGGCCACGATGTAAAAAAAAAACAGTAAAGTGGCCAATGTTAAAAAAACGGTACACCAATACTGGTGATTATCGGATTAATCCAATACCAATATTCCCACCCCTAGTACAAAGAGTAGGATAAGCACTTGAGCAAGTCCAGAGTCCAATCTTTGGGGGATAGTTACCCAGTTTGGAATTTACATCTGTCTAAACTTTGGCTAGTTACAGATTAGGCAGACAGTCTGTTTCTACTCACAGTCCTTTCCCCACGTGTTGAGAATGGTGAGGTTACACCCACTTGGGACAGTCTTTAGCTCCAGGTGGCAGAGGTCCAGAGGTTGCAAAGGTCAGGACTGAACAAGAAAGTGAGCACGCCCCTTTCTGACTTTTTTAATAGCCTTTCCGGTGTCTCCTGGGATTGGTTCATGTCAGAACATAAGAACTACCGTACTGGGTCAGATCAATGGTCCATCAAGCCCAGCATCCTGTCTCTAAGAGTGACCAATCTCGGGTTGCTTGGGAGAAGTACCTAACAGGTCATTATGGGACAATCCATTCCCTGTTGTTCACTCCCAGCTCCCGACAGTAAGAGGTTCCATTCCCCCAAACCTACCTGGCTAATAGCTGCTAATGGGCCAATCACCCAGAAACCTATCCAGTCCTTTCTTAAACCCAGCTATATTATTGGCCTTGACCATGTCCTCTGGCAACAAATTCCACAACTGAATTGTGCATTGGTGAAAAACTTTTTTATTTGTTTTAAATCTGTTACCTATTAGTTTCATAGAGTGTCCCCTAGTCCTAGTACTGTTTGAGAGGGTAAAATAACCATTCCCTATTAACATGTTCCACACCACTCATGATTTTATAAACTTCTATCATATCCTCTCTCAGCCTTCTCTTCTCCAAACTGAAAAGCCCCAACCTATTCAGCCTCTCTTCATAGGGGAGTCATTCCATACCTGTTATTTTTGTTGCCCTTCAGTCTGTACCTTTTTCAACAATATCAAAAAGATATTTCAACAATATCTTTTTTGAGATGGGGCGACCAGAACTGCACACAATATTCAAGGTGCAATCACAACATAGATCTATATAGGGGCATTATGATATTTTCAGTTTTATTCTCTATTCCTTTCTGAATAATTCCTAACATTCTGTTTGGTTTTTTGATGGCTGCCACACACTGAGCTGAGGATTTAAATGTATTGTCCACAGTGACTCCAAGGTCCTTTTCCTGAGTGGTAACTCCTCATTTAGAACCCAGCATTGTGTACATAAAGTTTGGATTGTTTTTCCCTATATGCATCACTTTGAACTTGTCCACATTAAATTACATCTGCCATTTAGATGCCCAGTCACCCAGTCTTGCAAGATACCCCTGCAATTCTTCACAGTCTGCTCGTGCTTTAACTAGCTTGACTAACTTGGTATCATCTGCAAAATGTGATCATATCACTCCTTACTCCCCTTTCCAGATCATTAATTAATACATTAAACACCGGTCCCAATACAGATCCCTAGGGCACTCCACTATTTACTTCTCTCCATTGTGAAAAGTGTCCATTTAGTTCTACTTTTTGCTTTCTATCCTTCAGCCAGTTACCAATCTACAATAGCACACCACCTCCTGTTCCATGACTTTTTAATTTCCTCAAAAGTCTCTCATGAAGGACCTTATCAAATGCTTTCTGAAAATCCAGATACACTGTATCAACCAGCTCCTCCTTAGCCACATGCTTGTTCACACCCTCAAAAAATTCCAATAGATTAGTGAGGCACAACTTTCCTTTGCTAAATCCATGTTGACTCTCCCCCATTAACCCATGTTTACCAATATACTCCAGAATTCTGTTTTGAATAGTCTCTACCATTTTGTCCAGCATAGACATCAGGTTAACTGGTCTGTAGTTTCTAGGACTGCCTCTGCAGCCCTTTTTAAATATTGGCATTACATTTGCTACCCTCCAGTCCTCAGGTAGCATGGCAGATTTTAGCAATAGGTTACAAATTACCAGTAGTAGGTCTACAATTTTACATTCAAGTTCCTTCAGAATTCTAGGGTGTAAGTCATCTGGTCCCAGTGATTTGTTACTATTATTCAGTCTCTCAATTTGCTCGAGAACCTCTTCCAGAGTCATGTTGATCTGACAGCTCTTCCAGTTCATCACATAAAAAGAGTAGTTGTGTGGGTATCTCCAGAACATCATCTGTTGTGAAGACCGAAGCAAAGAATTCATTCAGCTACTCTGCAATGGCCTTATCCTCCCTGAGCTCCCCTTTTGCCCCCTGGTCATCTAACGAGTGACCAGAGAGTCTAGCCAATCAGGGTGGAGTTACCAGAGAACACCTGACCCAGGACGACTTCACAGGACAGAAATACCTGCAGATGCCTTTCTGGGACAGGTCCGTGGCAGGGGGAATGTGTGCCAGCTGCCGCCGCACCCGCAGTTGTCATGCTGGGATCTACCAGTTTGCTTCGCTCCCCATGCACTCCACACATATGGGCGATCCGTCACAGAGCCACACAGCGGCCAGAGACTCCATGGTCAACTTGCTCATCTGAAAACACCCTCTGCTGCTGTCAGGCCCCGCTACAGTCTCTCTCTTGATGCTGGCTCTGGCTGGTATAGCTGGGATCCTAGGGGTGGGAATATCAGTATCGGATAAATCCGATACACCTGAAAATTGGGTATATTGGATTAATCCGATAATCACCACTATCAGCATATGGATTTTTAACATTGGCTGCTTTACTGTTTTTTTTACATTGCAGCCATTTAAGTAAATGGCCGCAATGTAAAAAAAACAGTAAAGCGACCAATGTTAAAAATCCGGTATGCCGATACCGGTAAATCAGATACCGGGGAGATCTGATACCGATAAATCCGGTATTCTCCCTGGTGTCCCATCCCTAGATCCTAGTTTGCCCCAGTGATGCTAGTCTCTCTCTCTCTCTCTCTCTCTCTCTCTCTCTCACACACACACACACATCCTGTCTCTCAGCAAAAATAAAATGGAGTCTCTCCTTTTTTCCTGGCTTTCTCTCTCTCCTTGTATGCTGGGAGATGTCATCCTCTTAAAAGGCAGTCCAGCATCATGGGTTTCTCTTCCCAACAGCAGATAGCCTCTGACAGGGAAAAGTCTGCTGGGAGTTGTAGTTCTGGGTCTCTAACTGTATTACAAGTGTAACAGAGACTTATGGGTTATGACTTATGTTAACATTACAATGACCAATATTGTGTATCTCTAAGATGGTTTTATGAAATGGGCTCATCTTTCATATCATATCATTTCGATCTTTACACAAATTTGTGCACAGTTTAAGTGTTACTAGTTATGGTATAAAAGTTATGAAATTGTACTGGGAGAGATTCGGAATGTAAATGGCACTTCTATGCCGGCCATTAAGGGAAGTTAGCTAAGACAATTAATATGTAACGAAGGCTTCCAGAGTCACTAGGAGAACAAGTCTCTCAACACCTTGTTACTGGAAGTGTCCAGAAGATTAGAGGGAAGAAGGTTGCAGAAAAGAGAAGAGAATCTTCCACAGCCTAAACAAAGGAAACTGCCAGCCTTTTGCCGAGTAAGAGAGACGGACCCGGTGAGATGGTAAAGCAACTGAGGCTGCTGTTATGGACTAAGATTTTCACCTGGTCATCTGACCAAGAATCCTAAGCTATAAGAAGAAAGAATAGGAAAAGAAGAACTTATTTAGGGACAACCATGAGGTAAGCTAGCATTGTGTGTTGTTTTTACTTTTGTTTCTTTGTGCACTTTCTGCATTTACTCGGAACCTTTATTATTCATTTTTACTGTTATATTAAACTTTCCCACTACAAAGCTTGTTTCTGCATGGTCACTGACATTGAGTACTGAGTCTGGGGTAGTCTCAATTAGATAGCGGAACAAATCTAACCTATTTATATTTATGCAACAAAGCAGCCTCTGAGAAACAGGCAACAGAGATTTAACTCCTTATGGGCTGGCACAGTCCGGGGAGAGTTGTGACTTGGAGTTACTATACGTGGGATAATTACGTCTTGGCTGGTCCAGTGGTGGTTTGGGGGACAGCTAGATAAAGTGAACCCTAAGGAATTTATCACAATCAGGTCTAAGGGTCCAGAAAGTAGTGCAGGATCTAGTCCAAGGGCATCAGGAACAGGCTGGGGACCAACACGTGGACCATGGGGTTGGACAGCAGACACAACAGGGAGGCGGGCAGGCAGGGTCACAGGACACAGCCTCAAGGGCAGTTAGCAGGTAGGCGAGCAATCTACCTAACTTCCTATGGCTGCAGACCCGCCTTTTATATTGCAGACAGCCAAGTAGGAATCTGGGGATGTAGAGCAAAGCTGAGGAGGGGGAATGGCATGACCAGCACAGACAGGGCCTTTAGCAAAACCCTTGGGTCTGGCCAGAGTGCATTAGTGGTGATAAGTCAGCTAGCAAGCTCAGGGCCCAATCCCACTGTTTCAAGCCCTGGTTTGTACATCTCCCTTCCCTCATCATGAGCACATCCCTTAAATGTTCCCACCCCCAGCTTCTATCCATCCCTTGGAGTTTGTCCTGATTTCCAAAGTGGCTCATGGGAGAGAAAAGGTTCTCCACCCACGGCTTACACGAACAAGGGCTCTGGGCAAACCACATCCTTAGTGCTTCCTTCATGCCAGATATTCTTGGGCAGCTGTTCACAGAGAACGAGGCTGCCCAACATCTACCTCATCCTGCAGCTCATAAGGAATTGGTCCAGGGCCATTGTGTGTCCTCATCTCCACTGCAACATACACTATACTCAGAGCTATCTAGGGCATCGCCTCGCCTGTGCTCAGTTCCCAGCTGGGCTGCTCTGTGCATATGGAATGCTGAGAAATGTCCTGTCTCTTCCCCAAACACTTCCCTAACATTCAAATCCCATTGGCACATGGTGATATGGGATTTCCATATGCTAGTGAAATGCTGGTGGGTGAAAACATTTTTTATTATTATTATTAGCAAGCATTTATTGGCGCTTTACAAAGTAATGGAATAGACAGTCCCTGCCCTACAATCTGAGAGATGGGGGGGAGGGGGAGATGAAGAAAGGGGAACAGAGGGGGAGACAAGGGGTGTAACATTCACGAAGATGCAAGATCCCAGGTGGACATGCTAGAAAACATGGCCTTTATAGCATGGCAGCAATAAGAGAAGAAGCCTGTGGCTGTTCTTTAGGCTACGAGAGGGAACGTGGAAGGAGGGGGATTTGCTGTGTTGGTCCCAAAATGTAAGAGATGGAGACAAAGTAGTTTAGATGAGATACTTTATTGCACCAACTTACATGAGACGATGCAAGCTTTCCGGTCACACAGGGCCCTTCCTCAGGCATGTAACAAGTCAGAACCGTATTACAGGCTGGGCAAATACAGGACAGTATATAAGAAAGCAGTGACTTCAGAGGAACTGGATAGGATAACTGGCAGGGATGCTGTAGAGGGGAAAAACAGATGCCAAACATTTAAATACAGATTTGTATAAATCATCCATAGTGCAAGAGACCAAGAAACAATCAACAGCAGCAAAAGCNACACACACATCCTGTCTCTCAGCAAAAATAAAATGGAGTCTCTCCTTTTTTCCTGGCTTTCTCTCTCTCCTTGTATGCTGGGAGATGTCATCCTCTTAAAAGGCAGTCCAGCATCATGGGTTTCTCTTCCCAACAGCAGATAGCCTCTGACAGGGAAAAGTCTGCTGGGAGTTGTAGTTCTGGGTCTCTAACTGTATTACAAGTGTAACAGAGACTTATGGGTTATGACTTATGTTAACATTACAATGACCAATATTGTGTATCTCTAAGATGGTTTTATGAAATGGGCTCATCTTTCATATCATATCATTTCGATCTTTACACAAATTTGTGCACAGTTTAAGTGTTACTAGTTATGGTATAAAAGTTATGAAATTGTACTGGGAGAGATTCGGAATGTAAATGGCACTTCTATGCCGGCCATTAAGGGAAGTTAGCTAAGACAATTAATATGTAACGAAGGCTTCCAGAGTCACTAGGAGAACAAGTCTCTCAACACCTTGTTACTGGAAGTGTCCAGAAGATTAGAGGGAAGAAGGTTGCAGAAAAGAGAAGAGAATCTTCCACAGCCTAAACAAAGGAAACTGCCAGCCTTTTGCCGAGTAAGAGAGACGGACCCGGTGAGATGGTAAAGCAACTGAGGCTGCTGTTATGGACTAAGATTTTCACCTGGTCATCTGACCAAGAATCCTAAGCTATAAGAAGAAAGAATAGGAAAAGAAGAACTTATTTAGGGACAACCATGAGGTAAGCTAGCATTGTGTGTTGTTTTTACTTTTGTTTCTTTGTGCACTTTCTGCATTTACTCGGAACCTTTATTATTCATTTTTACTGTTATATTAAACTTTCCCACTACAAAGCTTGTTTCTGCATGGTCACTGACATTGAGTACTGAGTCTGGGGTAGTCTCAATTAGATAGCGGAACAAATCTAACCTATTTATATTTATGCAACAAAGCAGCCTCTGAGAAACAGGCAACAGAGATTTAACTCCTTATGGGCTGGCACAGTCCGGGGAGAGTTGTGACTTGGAGTTACTATACGTGGGATAATTACGTCTTGGCTGGTCCAGTGGTGGTTTGGGGGACAGCTAGATAAAGTGAACCCTAAGGAATTTATCACAATCAGGTCTAAGGGTCCAGAAAGTAGTGCAGGATCTAGTCCAAGGGCATCAGGAACAGGCTGGGGACCAACACGTGGACCATGGGGTTGGACAGCAGACACAACAGGGAGGCGGGCAGGCAGGGTCACAGGACACAGCCTCAAGGGCAGTTAGCAGGTAGGCGAGCAATCTACCTAACTTCCTATGGCTGCAGACCCGCCTTTTATATTGCAGACAGCCAAGTAGGAATCTGGGGATGTAGAGCAAAGCTGAGGAGGGGGAATGGCATGACCAGCACAGACAGGGCCTTTAGCAAAACCCTTGGGTCTGGCCAGAGTGCATTAGTGGTGATAAGTCAGCTAGCAAGCTCAGTGCCCAATCCCACTGTTTCAAGCCCTGGTTTGTACATCTCCCTTCCCTCATCATGAGCACATCCCTTAAATGTTCCCACCCCCAGCTTCTATCCATCCCTTGGAGTTTGTCCTGATTTCCAAAGTGGCTCATGGGAGAGAAAAGGTTCTCCACCCACGGCTTACACGAACAAGGGCTCTGGGCAAACCACATCCTTAGTGCTTCCTTCATGCCAGATATTCTTGGGCAGCTGTTCACAGAGAACGAGGCTGCCCAACATCTACCTCATCCTGCAGCTCATAAGGAATTGGTCCAGGGCCATTGTGTGTCCTCATCTCCACTGCAACATACACTATACTCAGAGCTATCTAGGGCATCGCCTCGCCTGTGCTCAGTTCCCAGCTGGGCTGCTCTGTGCATATGGAATGCTGAGAAATGTCCTGTCTCTTCCCCAAACACTTCCCTAACATTCAAATCCCATTGGCACATGGTGATATGGGATTTCCATATGCTAGTGAAATGCTGGTGGGTGAAAACATTTTTTATTATTATTATTAGCAAGCATTTATTGGCGCTTTACAAAGTAATGGAATAGACAGTCCCTGCCCTACAATCTGAGAGATGGGGGGGAGGGGGAGATGAAGAAAGGGGAACAGAGGGGGAGACAAGGGGTGTAACATTCACGAAGATGCAAGATCCCAGGTGGACATGCTAGAAAACATGGCCTTTATAGCATGGCAGCAATAAGAGAAGAAGCCTGTGGCTGTTCTTTAGGCTACGAGAGGGAACGTGGAAGGAGGGGGATTTGCTGTGTTGGTCCCAAAATGTAAGAGATGGAGACAAAGTAGTTTAGATGAGATACTTTATTGCACCAACTTACATGAGACGATGCAAGCTTTCCGGTCACACAGGGCCCTTCCTCAGGCATGTAACAAGTCAGAACCGTATTACAGGCTGGGCAAATACAGGACAGTATATAAGAAAGCAGTGACTTCAGAGGAACTGGATAGGATAACTGGCAGGGATGCTGTAGAGGGGAAAAACAGATGCCAAACATTTAAATACAGATTTGTATAAATCATCCATAGTGCAATAGACCAAGAAACAATCAACAGCAGCAAAAGCAGGCAGAGGACAATGCTGAAGCAAGCACAGCAGCGTAGTAGAAAATGGCTTTCCGGATGAAAGAAACTTGCATATCAAAAGGAACCGAATGTAAAGCAGTTAGACATAAGTCGAGTTTATACAGCAGGTTGTCTGTTACTTACAAATACCTGTAAACAACTCCCCAATCACTTATTTTTTTTCCTATCCACTCCCTCTGAAGTCCCTGCCTTCTTATATATGCCTGTCCTGCATTTGCTCAGCTTTACCACAGGACAACCTGGGGCAACCACCCTGGGTCCTGCTTTTTTCAGGGGCTCCAGTCCCCCCCCCCCCCGACTCCTTCCAGCAGGGCCCCAAACATGATCACTTGTATCACGTCTGATAGCCTGCTTTACTCAACCCCGTCCGGAGTGTCGGCGGGGACCAAGTACCATGCCCGCCCATTAGCCTGGGGGTGCTGCATCACAGCATAGTGGGTGGGTGGGGGATGTACAGATGCACATTCATGCGTCACCAAACCCCTTCCCTGGCCCAGGTCACCATCATGCTTCTTTGGTGGCCCGCCCCTTTCCGGATTAAGAAAGGAGTCAGACAGGGGTATGTACTGGCTCCTCTTCTTTTCAATTTATATCTAAGCGATTTACCTGCCATTTTGACATGCCGTGATTGTCACCCACCTAAGATAAAAGATAGAAGCCTCCCGGTGCTGATGTATGCGGAGGATATAGTCCTCTTATCGCAGACGCAGAGAGGTCTACGGGCTCTGTTAGGGACCCTGATGGACTACTGTGAGGTGAATGATTTGGAGCTCAACCTCCAGAAGTCCCAAATTATGGTCATGGGCAAGAAAAGAATCCCTAAGCGTAGTTGGTGCATCAGAGGAAAGGAATTCCAACAAGTCTCCTCATGTTTATCTGGGGATTTCCATCTCAGACAGTGGGTCCTGGGCGAGACATAGGCAGTTACTTGCCTTAAAGGCAAGGAAGGCATGCAAGGGGATTCTTAAGTTGGCCTCCAGCTCACCTGGAATAACCGTGTCCTCAGTCCTGGATGTCTATCGGGCCAAGGTACAGTCGACTCTTACCTATGGGTCGGAGATTACTCTATTGATGGATGTTCAGGCATTGGAGACGGTGCAGAATGTTTTTCTGAGGAAGGTGCTGAGGGTACCACAGAGTATCCCTGCCCCTGTGATCAGAGCTGAGACAGGGATTTTGTCAATAGACTGTCTTACGAGGCAACGAGCGTTGGGGTACTGGCTCAAGTTAATCAGACAGAGCCCTCTTTACCAGTGCTTTGTCTGGAGGAAGAGCTAGATTATTCAGGGGCATGCTCTTATCCTTGGATTTCTCTAGTTCTTATCCATCTTACGAGAGCAGGCCTTTCTATCCCCTGTATTGGGGGGAAAAGTTTAGCTTTGCAAAAGTATCTGGTGAGGCAAAGACTGCTTGACATTTTCAAGCAGGAAGGCATAGCTGCGCTTGCGTCCTGGAAAGCAGCCCCTCAGTTATGTCTCTATAAACAGTGGCACAGAGCCGAGCCTTATTTAGATATCTTAAAGGATGGCACACTTCAGAGGGCTTTTACATGCCTCCGTTTTCAGCTTCTCCCCACTGCTGTGGTGGAAGGCCATTATACTGGTGTACCATACGCTTCACGGCTCTGTCCCTGTACTAATTCGGTGGTGGAGGATTTTGAACATTTTTTACTCTGTTGCCCTTTATACGATCTTCTCAGGCGGACTTGGCTAACCCCATTCTGGGGAGAGCGAAGTCTTACGAACAGGGATATGCTGATAGAGATACTGTCATCTCAGGAGGCAATATATATACACAAGCTGTTGCTATTTTCACTTTGTTAGCATCCGAAGTGCAATCAAAGGACCTTGATATGATTTTACCACTATGCGCATCGAATTCTGCCAACCTCACTGCAGAACCCTCTGTTTGTATGTTTAGGCCCTTTTTATTGTTATGGAATTTTTATTAGGTTTGCTTGTGGGTCAGACGGACTGCTGTGCAGAAGTTTTGGTTCTTGTTTTTTTAATTTGTGTATGTATTTGTACTTCCTTTGTTGTTGTTTTGACTATGGCGAAAGCTACTGTTTTTAATAAATTGATTGAATTGATTGGTGGCCCGCAATCCCAACCAGGGTGAGGGCTGACTCCACCACCCGGAGAAGTCCATGGCGGCAGAGGCAGTCTGTCACGTGTAAAAACACACCCCGTGTCCAATCATGAGGGTGAAAAGTACAAGCATTATATGCCCCAGGGCAGACACAGTCCATACTGGTAGACTGACTCCTGGATAGCTAGAATGCAGGGTGAAAGAAAGGTGGTGTTGGGGGGCGGGGGGAGGAGGGAGTCTATATCCTGCTGAATGAATGCTGTGTGCTGCACTTTGGATGAGCTGCCTGCCAGGGGACAGAAAGAAGCTGGCTCCTAGCAGGGTGGCTTTGAAAATGTAAATTTTGAACTATCAATATCCTACGATTTATGAGAAATATAAACAATCTGATTTCAGTGAACTGCTGGAAAGAAAAAACTTCCTTTGTAGTGTTGAACTTGCCTCTGAACTTCTGGGCAGTAATCAGCAACAGGATTATACACATCACAGGCCTCCCATTCCCCTTAATTGTGAGCATATTTGTACTGGGTACAGGATGTTCCTGCAGATACCACTTGCAAACTTTTATAATGATCTATCTAGTCATCTGATTTTTGCTTGAGAAAAATCAGGTCATAATACTAAGCTGGCAGTCTAGCTCGTCTCCAAGTTAATCGCAACAGATTCAGAGACAGTGTTGTATATTTCCCTCACAGATAAACTCATCCTTTAAAGACTATCAACTGAGTTCAGGCCTAAAAAGTAGATTTAAATTTTTTTTTAAATAAAAAAAAATGGTTTCACAAACAAATGAGAACAATCATTTGCATAAAATTCTTATTTCCCTGAAGTGTTTTAAGCTCAAGTAGTGAGGATGCACCATTGTACTAAGATGTAAGCAGCAAGAAGTTAAACTGGCAACACACTGACTAGAAGCCAAGAGGAATCTGACCACTTTAGTTTCAAAATTCAGTCCCTAATTCTGTGATGTCTAGCAGGTTGGTGCACAGGCCAGTTGAGAGAAATTTGGGGGCCTGGTACATCCTGAAGAATGAATGTATCAGGGGGTTGGGAACCTCTGGCCTGTGGGCCAAATCTTGGAGAGTCACCAGTCTTGGAGGGGCGGAGCTTGAGTTCATGGCTGTCATGGCAACCATGGGCCTGTCTCAGATAATTGCTGGCCCTACACATGTTGGAGGACATACCCTGGACATGATATTTTGCACTGGCCTTGAGGTGGGGGATCTCTTAGTGGGGGAGGTTTCAGTGGTGCCCTTGTCATGGATGGATCATTATCTCCTCCAGACCGGTGCACGCCGGTTCACGGAGTAGTGCAAAGCCAGTTTGGTTGGTTCACCCCTGGAGACTTATGGAAACAGAGAGATTCCAGAATGCACTGGGGGATGTTCCCTCCGATTTCATGGCCGTTCACTCAATGACCTTGTGATCCTTTTGAATTGCATGTTAATGGAGGCCATCGACTGTACGGCTCCCAGACATCCACTCCCGAACCTCTGACGGCACAGGTTTCCATGGTACACAGAGGAGCTGTGGCGGATGAAGCGAAATGGGCGGCATTTAGATTGACAGTGATACCGTTCTTGTACTGAAGTTGACCGATTGCGACAGAGTCTGGTTACGTACCTATGCCGTGGTGGTGCGGGCAGCAAAGAAGGCTTTCTTTGCTGCCTTCATTGCATCCGCTAAGTGTCATCCAGCTGAGCTTTTCTGGGTGGTGGGAGGCTGGTCAGTTCAGCCTCCCTCCGCCTGGATCCAGAGTTATCTAATGCTCTCTGTGACTTATTTGTGAACTTTTTTTGCAGATAAAAATTGCTCAAATCCACCATGGCTTCAATACTGCACTCTTAACAGTGGGTGAACAAGAGGCAGTTAAAGTCTCATCTTGTCCTGTTTTATGGGATCAATTTCAGAGCGTCTCCCCCTCTGATGTGGAGGATGTTCTTGGGGCTGTTCAAGCCACTTATTGTGAACTGGACCCATGCCCGTCCTGGCTGGTTAAGGCCAGTTGGGAGATGCTGGGTCCATTGCTGACTGGGATAGTCAGCGCCTCCCTTAGGGAGGACAGGGTGCCAGACTGCCTCAAGGAGGCAGTGGTGCGGCTCCTGCTCAAAAAAAACATAATTGGACATTGACGTCCTGGCCAGCTATCGGCAGGTCTCAAACCTTCCCTTTTTAGGGAAGGTTATTGAACGGATGGTGGCTCGTCAGCTTCAGGCACATCTGAATCAAATCAGTTTCCTGGATCCCTCGCAGTCTGGATTTCAACAGAGTTATGGCACTGAGACTGTGCTTGTGGCCTTGGTTGATGACCTCCCGACAGCTGGACCAGGGTCGTTCGACCTGGTTAATCCTATTAGATCTCTTGACTGCATTTGATACCATTGAATATGAGTTGTTAGTGACTCAGCTACGGGACTGGGCCAGAGTGGGCGGGACTATTCTTGAATGGTGCCACTCCTTCCTGGCCAGGAAAACTCAGCACATGGTGCTCGGTGATTGTTCATCTTCTCCCCAGGACCTCACATGTGGAATCCTGCAAGGTTCCATCTTCTCCCCAGGACCTCAATTGTGGAGTCCTGCAAGGTTCCATCTTATCCCCTCTCCTGTTCAATGTGTATATGCAGCCTTTGGGGGAGGTCGTCAGAGTGTTTGGTGTAAGGGGTCATCAATATGCTGACGACACCCAGTTGTATCTCTCTTTTTCATTAGACCCAGGCCCGGCAGTCTCGGTGCTTACCCGGTGCCTGTCAGCTGTGGGAGACTGGATGAGGGCAAGCCGCCTTAAGTTGAATCCCGACAAGACAGAGGTGATGGTTGTGGGAAAAGCCGGGGGAGTGATGGCCCCTATAATTGATGGGGTCTGTCCTCCCTCTGGTATCTCAAGACCATAGTCTAGGAGTGCTCCTAGACCCGCAGCTTTGCCTGGATTCCCAGGTGGTGACTGTGGCGAAGGGTGCATTTTGCCAATTACATCTGGTACAATGGTTTAAGCCGTATGTCTCAGACTTGGACCTTGCCACGATCATCTATGCTTTTATTACCTCGAGATTGGACTACTATAAACGTGCTCTATGTGGGGCGACCCCTGGTGATGGTCCGGAGACTGCAGCTGGTGCAGAATATAGCAGCTCGTCTCCTTAGGGGGACGAGTTGTCGCAAGCACATTACTCTGGTGCTCTGTTCTCTGCACTGGCTGCCGATAGTCTTCCGGGACCAATTCAGGGTGTTGGTTTTGACCTTTAAAGCCCTGAATGGTCTGGGACCCACTTATCTGCAGGACCACCCCACTCTCCGGATCCTGGATCAGCCTCTGCGGTTGGCCGGGGGCACCCTCCTTGAGGTCCTCCAGGTGTTGACCATGAGGAGGGCATTCTCGGTGGCCACTCCACGGTTATGGAACTCCCTCCCACTGGTGGTCCGCCTGGCCTCAAACCTTCCCTCTTTCTGTAGACAGTGTAAGACCTGGCTGTTCCGCCAGGCCTTTGCTGGGGGAGATGGGATGGGTGGATTGGGTTAGGATGGGAGTTTTTTGGTTGGGATATTTTAATGTTGGACTAATGTGTCAGTTTTGATGTTTTTGTTGTTAGCTGCCCCGAGACGCATAAGCAGGATGTGGCAGTATAAGAATGTGATCAAATAAATAAATAAATAAATCTGGTTCCCAGCTGTCTTTTATTTGGCCCCTTTCCAAGTCCTAGATCTGGCCCATGGACCTAATCCCAAACCTCATACACTGAAGAGTTCGTTCAAGAAAAGGAATTCCATTTGAGGGTATAAACTCAATAGGCAGGGTTTTCGCCTCCTGCAGTTTGGCTACAAGAGTCCCATAGGCCAAAATAGGATTCTCAGTGTCAAACCGTGACAAGTGGGATCCCTATTGATGGGATGGATCTGTAGCATAGTTTGGGGTGGGCAAAAGTTTCCTAATCCTGAGAACTGCATCCATTTACCACAATGGGGCCAAAAAGTCACATGTGGCCCTAAAGTTACAGTTTGCCCACTTCTGGCATAGATCCGTGATCTGGACCATCCACTTCCTTCTCCTATCCTGAGCACATCCCTTAAGCACCCTCATCCTGAACTCCTGTTCTCACTGTGGAGATTGTACTAATTTTCAAAGTAACCCACAGGAGAGTTCAAAGTTTATTATGCACTAGCCAACAGGCCATGTCAAAGAGAAACATAAAAATATACATTCAGATACAACAGATAATTCTTACAGCAGAAAGATCTTCTCAATCCCCAGAATACTAGCCATAGCCCACTGTGCTCTCAGTTTCACTGCAGAGACTGCAAAAACAGAATTCCTTGAGTCATTTAATAAGAAACCAACCAGTCTCAAGGATGAACTCAACATCCCTTCATCTACATTAAGGGCCTCAAACATCTGAGCACGAATGCGTGCATAAATTGGCCAAAAAAGAAAATAATGGACCAAGTCCTCCACTTTCTCAGCCCCACAGATGCAGACTCTGTTGGGATATCTAATCCCAGTATAATGGTCCTGGGTCACCATAGACTGCATAGTTTGCAGACGCAGAGCCGTGAAAGCTTTTCTATGCAGCGGAGAGGTTATAAAGGGAAAGATAAGAACCATTTGGTCCCAGGATCCAGAATTTAAACCATGGCGATGCCTTCGAGGCAACGGCAGCAGTCCTCAATGCATGAAGATCTAGGTCGGTGATACACTGCCCAATACGACACCTAGTCTCCCCCAATAAGAGAGGGGCCAGGTAATCCCATGAAAATCCCAAACTTCTAAGGTTACTGCTGATGCGCCCTTTCCAGGAGCTGATACTACTGTTACTCAAGCTCATTTTTTCTTTCAAGGAGGAAATTTTTTTTCTGTAGGAGCGATGGCTAGGGGTAGTGTAAAACTTCCAGCCAAAAGGAGAGTAGCAGCCAAATACACCTAGAGGCTAACAATTTCATCCCATTTTCTAATCGCAGTACTGAGGCCTTCATCCCAGGGGGGACAGCCAAAATCCTTCTCAGCCAGCCATTTTGAACACCCTCTAATGAGGAATAAAAGCCCCCCCCTCCCCAAAGATCTGGCACCATAACAGACCTGAGGGATCCCCATCTCAGACACCCTCAGGGCTCGCTTAAGCTAACTGCCCCCCTTAAGGTAAGAAAAAAATCTAACCAAGCCATGTACTGAGGCTGCAGCAGACTGCCTGACATACTTCACATGTAGCCCCCAGGATCCGGTCACAGAAAAAAACTATTCCTAGATATATTTGACCTGCTCCAATTTGTGGTTATTCAGCCACCAAGAACATTCCTTATAGAAAAGGTGCAATCATCATTACCTTGGACTTTCCATAATTAATGATAAGCTCCACAGCCTTGCAGAGCTCACCAAAGTCTGATAAAAGGAGATTCATCCCTGAACAGGATGTAGAAAGCGGAATTGTATCATCTGCGTACATTAGGACTGATAGTCTCTGAGCGCCTATTTTAGGAGCCGTATACTCTTCATTGTATTACATCTGCCTGGTGTAATGGCTAAGTGCACAATACTTGGATGAGGAGGTATGAGATGACTCTGGTTCTAGTCTCACCACTTATTCTAGAATAATCTCTAAATAGTGGGTCTATTCCAAAATAGGCATTGCAACCTATATGTTATTATTTCACCTACTATAATGTCTCTGTATGTCCAGTATTGGCCTGATAGAAAATTCTGTTGGCAGAATTTGCATCTCAATCTGAAAGAGAAACTGATGCCCCCAAAAAAGTGGGGCACCCCAGATCGAAGGTATGTCAAAGCAGACAAAAAGGAAGGGAAGCTGAAATACAGGCAAGACAGGCACTAAGTGCATCCAACCTGGTGACGTCAAATTAAATATTTAAACAAGTGTCGCCATGAATTTTAATGAACCCTACAGCAGTTCTCAGGATTTCATTATTGTCAGCATTAGACAAAAGAAGGTGCGTGCTTGCGTGTGTACCTTGGCAACTGAAAAGTAGTTTATGTTCCTAAAGTTCAAAGAATAAGGTTGTCTGCTGGGGCAGAGAATAAACTGTGGAACTCTGGAAGACTTTTGTGGAAGTGAGGATGCTAATGGGACAATAGATGGTTACGTCATTTGGAGAGACTTAGCATGACAAGCCTAATACACAGGCAGGCATTCTTCCCCACCAATGCTCCACCCACCATCCACCACCTTTTCAGGATCCTGCCCCTTATGATGGCTCACAGCTGTGGGGCAAACCATGGCTGTTTTTTTTTTTTTCACACTAGCTGTTTCTTTCTTCCCAGCTGGCAGCTATTATTGTCTCCGAGAGGTGGTCCAGCGCCTGCTCTCCCTGTCCACGTATGGAGGTTCATCCCTGGGTTCATACCTGCCATCACTTGGTGGCAGGAAATAACCTTTTACCATAGAGTGGGGGCAGAAAACATCCCTGCTTGTGAGGGTGTCCTTCACTTCTCCAAGTGTCCAAACCTTCTAGAGAGCAATAAGCTCTCCTTCCATCGATTCACATTCCTTGTATTCCAAGTCACTTGTTCCCCCAAAGAGATTCATCTCTCCGATCCAATCGAGTTGCTCCCGGTGGCCCTGCTGGTATCCTCTTGCTGTCATCAGGGCAGTGATGAAAAAAAACAAACAGCCTCTGTTAGTGACTGCCCTACTTCTGGCACTGCACAAACATCCAAAAAAGCCACAATCTCCTCCAAGGCTCCCATGTCTCCATTCTGCTGAACTTGGAACCGCAGCAGGGTTGCATGGTGTCTGCTAAGGGTGGGACTACCGGATCGTCCGGTATCCGATAATGCCAGTACTGGGCGTACCGACATTATTGGATTCAACCTGGTAATCCGGCCCGTTTCCCGGATTCCCAGTACCGGATTTTATTTATTTATTTTACAAAAAAACCAACCCGCGTTTCCCTCCCCGAGTCCAGGCTGCACGGGTGGAAGGGGGGACACCCCCCACACACCCTGCCCAGCCTGGATTTAAACAAAAAAATTCCCCTAAGTGTCCCCTATTGCGGCTCTGGGCCGCCGCCGGCAACCCAGAGCCAGCGCACCAGCACCAGCGGCCGTCCCAGCAGCAGCCGGTAAGTATAAGTACCTGTACTGTATGATCCCTGGGGTGGGGTGGGGTGGGGGGTTTAACACCCACCCCACCCCAGGGATCACCCTACTTCCAAGTTCCCACCGAGATCACCTACCTTCCTTGAGTGCTGGGTGGCGGCGGCGGTGGTCCAGAGGCCTCAGCGCCGGCTGTGGCTGCCGGCTTCAGACGCTAGTAGGCCTTCCGGGGAACGGTGTATGTAAAACCACCCAATGTTGCAAGTTGGAACAGAGAGCTCCAGGGAGAGGGAGAGCTTCTAAAGGCTGGAAAGTCCTTGAGGGGAGGAGCATGAGGCTGGTGAGGAGTAAAGCCAGTAGCTGAAGGATAAAGAAATTGGAGGGAAGGGGGTAAAGAGACTTTGTGACTTCAGAATGGAAGATATTTACGTATCGGTTGCTAGACTATCACCTACTGTAGAAATCATGTTATTTTGTTGAAGTTCTGAATTAAAGACTTCCAGTTTGTGTTGAAATAAAAACAGTGATGATAGACTCTTTTGGAAGAAAGTGATTGTCCAGAACTGGTAGGGGGTGGGCACAGCCAGTCATCTCATAACACTAGGACAGAGCATGGGTAAG
>QEPC01002071.1:1753414-1771579 GCA_003113815.1 Sphenodon punctatus | reverse complement strand
CACACACACACACACACACACACACACACACACACACACACACACACACACACACACACACACACACACACACACACACCCATTTATTGCAGATGGGGAACTGAGACTGAAAGATTGCGACTTGCCCAAGGCTATCCAGTGAATTCATGGCTAGGGCAGGATTTGAATCGTGGCTTCCCAAACCCAAGTCTAGCACCTTATCCACTACACCACACTGGCTCTCTAGATCCATCCCCCCACAAAAAATCTTCTGAGCCCCATGCCCCAAGTGGCCACAGCACCCACAGACAAAAGGAAGGTCATTTGGCTTTCCCAGGCAAACAACCCACAACAATAACTTTCTATGGCATTATGACCCCCCTCATGCTCATAGCAAGTAAAAACTGTTACTTTCAAAAGATATGAAAATATATGAGCAGCTTTTAACCAATGGGCAGCTCTGCTTCCACATACATTCTGAGCACAGTGACCTTCACTGCCTAGCAGATCCCTTCACCTGGCCATTATCATTTGGTGGTTCCTTCTGCCCCATCCCCAGAAAAATATGCTTCTGTGGTGCTAACATCTCTAATATTATTAGATGAGCTGGCATGAGCACTAATGTGCTTTTGACAGAAATAGTCTATGCAGTCTAATAGTCACCTGGATTGGCACTGCTGGCGCAGCAACCTACACATACACGTAGCAAAAGCTTTGTAAAAACTTTTCAACCAATAGCTGGCCTGTAACCAATAGCAGTCAATAGCAGCTGACACTCAGCATGCAGCCAGTCCTGCAAGGACACATGACCAATAGTGGCCAATAGCTGCTTGCATGCAGTGCACAGACAATCCTAGCTAGATAGCCACCCAACTGTTTAAGCTGTTCAAAACATTTGGTGTGCGCTCTGGCCTGGAACCGCAGCCATAGAGATGGATGCCAAGAACTTTCTTGTGCTCATTATGGCTCTCCAGGCCTTCTTTTCCACTGCAGAGCAGAACCTGCGAGCTTCTGCTGTTGGCACGATGTGATGTCAAGACACAGAGAGGCTCTCGCTCAATGTGTGGCCAGGATAATCAGGCACATCCATGAAGGTGGCTCCTGCTTCATTACTGTGCACTTGCCTATCTTTGGCAACAACAGACCATGCTGGGGAGAGTCAAAACCATGCAGCTGGTGCACACAGAGAGGTACCTGTAGGGAGGATAACTCTGTCTCTCTTTTTTTCTCACTGGTTGCAGCAATCAAGTGTGGATATAAAATAGCATTTTTCCACTGAAGAAGGGGTTATCCCTGAAATGCGTTTGGGTGCATTTACAATTTGTTTCCTATAATTTTGATAGGGTCTTGTACATATTGGTATAATGATATTAGATGATTGTTCTTAGGATTTTTTAATATATTTATTTATGAGAGGGTTGTATTGACATTTTATATTTATTAGTCTTATATGGTCCATATTGGATCTATCCAAGATCATTCTCTTGTTGAGTGTTGCAATTTGTTTCTACCACTTTGATATAGTTCTGTATATGTTGTTATTAGAAGATTGTTTTTAGGAATTCGTTATACAATTGTCTATGAGAGGATTGCATTTAATCACTGTTTACCTTGTAGGATTTATACTGAATACATTAAAAATCATTTTTGTTCTCCCTATCTTTGTTTTATTTGTTGAAACACTGAGTGGGTCCACAAACCTCAGGATGCCTCACTGCCTTGTCCTGCAGATAGCCAAGATCTTTACTACATAACAAGGGCTGAGCTCTTCAAACAAAGGCTGGCTCTTGAGCTTGAGGGGATACACCATGAGAGTCACAGTGTCCATGGCTGCATCAACCCGTACTGGTTCCATGGCAGGAATGGGCATGGAGGAATCTCCACCAGTGGTTGCGGCTTCTGTGGTGGGATCAGGAGCGGTTGCAATGGAAGAGGCTGCAACGGGAGAGGCTGCAGCACTAGTGGGCAGTGAGGGAGTCATATCCATGTGCTTCTGTGGTGCCCACAGGCAGGGGCCTCACAGTCAGACTTAATGGAATGTTGGCTCTAGCCAAGATCTTGCATGTGTGAGGAAGATTATTTAGTATTTAAACTATTTATATAGCGCAAGCAATGTACCTGGTGCTGTACAGTAATAATTAGAGACAGGTCCCTACCCCAAGGGGCTTCCAATCTAGGAAGGACAAAGGAGAAGTGACAAGGGAGAGGGGAACATAAGGAGAGACAGGTAGAGTCATGAAATTGGGAAGTCGCAGGTGCACGTGTTTAGCTTAGCTACCAGGAAAAGGGATGTTGAGCAAAAGGACTGCATCAGTGGCTAGTCCTGGGGAGGCGAGACGCTAGGGAGGCTTTGGTGGAAGAGGAAGGTTTTGAGAAGGGGTTTGAAAGTTGGGAGGGAGGGAACTGATTGAATGCGTTCAGGAAAGGAAAGGAGTTCCAGGCGGGGGGCGGGGCGGCGGGCACTTGGGAGAAAGGATGAAGACATTTCTAGGACCAGGGGCCACTGGGACATGTGAGGGTGGTAGAAGAGGAGAAACAAATTTCCCGGGTGGGAATATAGGAGGAAACAAGTGCAGACAAATAGAGGTAGCATGAGTTCTGCTCTAGCCTAAGTCTAGTTTTAAAATAGAGCAGTTTGGGGAGTATATAAATAAATAACTGTTGAAGCACAATATTAGCATTCCTCTTTTTTAATTAAATGGTGACTTGGTGGAGTTTTAAGGCTTTGTGGATCTCTCTTTTTCTTTTCTTTTTCCCAGGGCAAAACCCTGTTACCTTCCCCATGAATTTCAAAGCAAACAAGCCGACAGAGCACAGTGAGAATATTAATGCGGAAACTGCTGAGCTGTGCTCAGTAACGGCCCATTGTCGCCAAGCTAACAATGAGATGAAGGAATCTACAACGTGTTATTAAAGCTGCAGCCACCACAGTCTCACACCAAAAGTGTCTCTACACAGCAATTGACTTTAAAAATTAAAAATGCAAGAAGAAAACACAGGAAAACATGTCCTAGAATGATTATTAAATCCATTTGCCCTCTTAGACGAGACAGCTCTTACTAAGTACATCCAGCCAGACATTTAAATTTATGCTATTCAACCCCTTAGTGATATGACTTGCTAGGAAAAAAAGCTGTAAAAGCAATTACAGCATGCTTCTCTATGGGATATTGGAGGGCTACTGAAGAACGAGTGTCATCTAGTGGATAATAAGGTTTTGGACTTGGGAAACCAGGGTTCAAATCCCATAGCCATGAACTCACTGGGTGGCCTTGGGCAAGTCATTCTCTCCCAACCTCAGTTCCCCAGCTGTAAAATAACAACAACAAACAGAGAGGCAGACACACAACTTAGACACAGAGGAAAGCCTTTATTGAATGCACCCATGAGCTAATCAGGCCAATTTTTACGTGGGGTTGCTTAAGGGATGGGCTCAGGACAGGGAAGGTCCAGATCATGGACTCATGTGGTAAAGCAACCCTGTGCTCATGGTAAGTAGCAGCAGGGGCAGGCCCAAAATCTACGGTCCAGAGCCACTCTCCCCTTTCAATGCTTGTTTTATCTTTGTTTACACAGTGTGCCACAACCACAGCCCTTTTCTCCTTGACCAGCAGCTGCACCTAAGACTGGGCTTTGTCTTAATTCCCTCGGCCTGGTTTCATTGGCCATCCAGCTCCAGGGACACCCCATATAATACAGAGCCCCTGGGCAAGCTCCCAGCCTCTTTACTTCCTGCCCAAGGAAACCCCAAGGCATGCCCCAGCCCTCTCAGGCAACTCTCACATTGCCTTTCCCTACTAATATCTCCCCCTTAGCTAGCCACGTAAGCTCTCATATACCCAAACGTAGGGTCACCAGACCCTCATTTATCCACACCTGGGCTCAGGGGCATAGCTAGGTTGGAACAGGCTATGGTTCAGAAGACTGAATGGGCCCCACACCATTCCGGTGTGCATATGCATTCTACATGGATGTGGGGGCCCCAGGCTTGCGGGTCCAAATGCAGCTGCAGCTGCTGCACCTATTAGAGCTACTCCCCTGCATGGGCTATTTACTCCTAACTGGGGCTCAGATAGCCAGGGGCAGGGGGGTGGTTAGCTGTGGACCTGATCCCTGCAAGGACTTACCCTCAGCACTCTGATGCACAGATCCTTCCCCTGTCCTTGTGTGCATGCCCTCACCTCTGCTTCCTTCCCCATAGCTCACACATACCAAGCTTGAGGGTAGGGACTGTGGCGAAACACCATCAGGGGGCACTATACAGCTGAGCAACCCACCTCACTGTGTTTCTCCAAATCTCTGACCAGGAGTCCCTACAGCTGGCAAACTCCAGCAAACTCTTGATATGCCGCTGCCACCACCTGACTGTATCCCAGAGGGCAGTCACACCACTCAGGAAACGTTAACCCCCAAAGGTATAAGCCTCCCAGCTTCCCAAGAGCACTCCCCCTTCCTCCTCTCTTTTTCCCAGGGTTTCCTCCCCTGCGTTGGAGGCCAAACCCCAGAATCACCCAAGGAAGGCTTCCCTTGGTCCCAAAGCTGTTGGCTTCTAGCCAAATAGGGAGTTTTCCCCCTCTTTAGTAGTTTGGTCTGGCTACCTGGACAAAGGAGACATTTAATGGTCAGCCAGTAACACCCCCACCCCCAGTAGGGTAAAACCAAAGCTTAGAGTTTACTGGTGCATATAAAAAGGAATAACAGCAAGGTTTACACCGAGAACCAAGAGGTGATAAACCCTTTGAGCAATGCGAGTCAGTCTTTTGGATGTGGTAGCCCGTTTGGAACGCGTCTCTCTACAACTGTATCTGATGTAGCAGGCAGATTAGCAAGTACTCACGCAGGGTAGATTCTGGTTTGGTCTCTATAGGTGATGTTTTTCCTATGGGGTCAAGGTTCTTGTCCTGGCAAGGTCAGAGTTACAGAGTTCACAACCAAGCCATCCACGCCATGTGTGCCAGAGAGAAACCCAGAGAGAGAGAGAGAGAGAGAGAGAGCAAAAGTCTGTGGCTCAGCCTTTTAAAAGTTCCCTTCCCTCTCCCTTTGATTCGTTCAGGAGACTCACCTGGCTCAGGTACAGCTCCCCCCTGACCAGTCCAAGCCAATCAGGTTTCTGCCTCCTGCTGGCCGTAGGAATTTCCTGAGGAATTTCAGAAATGTGGGGTCCTAAACATGTGCTTGTTTATTTTATTTATTTAATCAAATTTATATCCCGCCCCTCCTGAAAACAGCTCGGCCTAGCACTCGGTTAAGCAGCTCGGCCTATTTAGAGGCCTAGCACTCGGTTAAGCCTGACTCATTTTTAGTAAGCAATGTACCCAAGCTGTACATGCTTACTAAACCCTGTCAGGCCCCTTTGCCTCAAGAGTTAGTTTCCTGGCTTAACACTCACCCTCTGTTTCTCATGGAAACTCTAAACCAGTGGTGGAGTAGCGTGGGTGCCATCCCTTTTTCTTACTGAGATGGGAAAGAGGGCAATAGAGGAAGGCAGTGAATGGCCGCTTCTTGCTTTGAGCTGGTTTATTTACACACCTGCTCCTTTGGGAGAGGAGAAGCAGAAGCGGAACTATAGCCCTTTTCACACGGGCCGCAGAGTGGGGGTGGTCGGTGTGTGCTGCGGTCTGTGTGCACTGGGTGGGCGTGAAGTTCTGACGGGCACACACCAACCTCCCCCCACCACTACCCATCACCCACCCATGGAGGCACCTCCATTTTGTCCGGTGCCTCTGTGCGTGGGGGATGGGTGTGAATGGGCGTACATGCGTTTGCACAGGAGTGTGCACGCATGCACACCCATCCACCCACCCAGCCGCAGTGCGGTTGAAATGAGATGCAACCACGCATGAACACCCACATTTCTGGTTGTTCCTGCGAGGGTGCCGCCTCTGAGAAAAGGGCCTGTGTCTCCAAAGGCAGCAATTGTTTACCTGATCCTCTCAGTGTTTGGATCTAGGGTGTTAACAAGAGAGATGGTAGCCAACACCAAGCGGGTGTTCACCTGTTCGTTTATTAGGTTTTCACCCCCACTGGCACCACTCACCTGACTCTCAGACTCTCATGGTGGGGTCTCAGAACATGCAGAGTCCACCGTGCAGGCAAATATGGGCTAACGTGTACCCATGTGTCTGTGTCCCGCCAATTAGGTTGCATGCAACCTCCATATGTACAGGTCCACCAGCACCATAGAATTGCAGGCGAAGAGCCTAAAGCATTCCAAGGAGCAGCCTGCCCCTCTCTTCACTCTCATTCATGCCACAAGAGGGGGCTGCCCAGAAGCACATGAAAGACACAAAGGGGGCTGCCCACCCGTTTATTAGGCTGGACATGCTAAGCACGTGAGTGAGGGTTGCACGGACTGAACCCAAACTGCAGTGGGCTGTCATCTTGTTTGTTTACACCCATAGGGTAAAAAACAGACACACTGGTAGTGGGTGGAAAAGCACAGCTCTCATTCCCCGGGTTGGTGGGTGGCATGGAACACACGTGCCTCTGACCCCTGGCAGCTGGAGAGTCATCCCACTCACCCCCAAACACCAGGTAGGGCAGGGGAATACAACATGCAGGCAGGCGGCCCCAGCCCCACCCTGATGGGCAGCCAGAGTGCCCAGCCATGGCAGCCTCTCCTCACCCCCCACCCCCATGGCAGGGATAAGTGGGGCCAAACAGATGTGTGGGCCCGCGTTAACCTGCATGGGTGGCCCTTGGTTCAGGATGATTGTCTGGGATCTTCCAGAGGACACATCCCGGGCCAACTGCCTACCCACCTCAGGGTGTAAGTAGCCCAGCATCTTGGAACACAGGAGCAGGTGAGTCCCGGGCCTGGATGGACCATAGCGGGTCAACACCATCTTGTCTGTTTTCACCCCTAGTCGCCACTTGTAGAAACACACCATCCTGCTGGGGGGCTAGAGTAACCAGAAACATTCCAAAGAGGGGCAATCCCTCATGAACCTTATCCTGTGCTGAGAAATGAGGATGATGAGAAACAAAGACTGCCCAATTGGCACAGCAGCTTGTGTGTGTAGCTGTGACACTGTGAGGTTTCCTTCAGACTTTTGTAATTCAAAATACCATTCCTCCATCTTCTCACGGGAGGTATTTTCTCTTTCCAGATTGTGCACACTAACTGTTATGTATTTATAAAATTTCCAGAGCAAAGAGGCATTGAGAGGGGTCCGCGATACTGCACTCTGAAGCCACGGTAGGCCTTCCCACATTGGCCCCAGACCACTCTAGTTAGGTTCCCCCACCCCCTCCAGACAACCTGGCCCATGATACCCCTCTCAAGCTATTGTGACCTGTGGTGATTGTGATATCACCAGCTCTTACTCCCTCGCCTAGTTCTATTGCATGCTTAGAGTCTGAAAACTTCAGGCAAATATGCAAACACTTTACACTAGTGCTGAAACGAATACGCAATTTCATATTTGCAAAAAAAAATTGCATAGTCAGTCTCATGAACAACCATCTGAACTATCTTCACTATACATGCAAAATTCTCAAATTGGTTTTGCGCCTTAATTTTGATTTGGTTAGTCCATTTGCTTTGTTTAGTCATTTATTTCGTATTTCAAGATTGCTCGGATTCAGACCGACTTTGACGCTGGATTTGGGGCAATAGGGGATGAGCGCGAGGGGATGGAGGCCCCGTCCGGTCCAGCTTTGTGGGGGGAGTTTCAAGAAGTGACGCTGGCTGATGCGGACGACCTCTGCCGGGAGATGGACGCAGGATGTTCGACATTTCTCATCCTGCTAGATCTCTCAGCCGCTTTTGATACCGTGGACCATGTGCTGCTACTGAGGCGGCTGGGGGGTCTGGACGGGACCGTTCTTGAATGGTTCCGTTCATTCCTCTCGGGGAGAAGCCAGCGGGTGGTGTTGGGGGAGGAGACCTCGTGCCCCCGTGCCTTATCGTGTGGCATTCCGCAGGGTTCTATTCTGTCTCCGTTACTTAACGTATATATGCAGCCCTTGGGGGAGGTCGTGAGAGGGTTCAGGGTGCGGTGTTACCAGGATGCTGATGATACTCAGCTGTACCTCTCCTTTTCAGCTGACCCACACCCTGCTGTCTCGTTGCTATCCCAATGTTTGGAGGCCGTGGCGGAATGGATGCGGCTGAGCAGACTGAAGCTCAACCCCGATAAGACGGAGGTGATGTTGGTGGGGAGAGTGAGGGAGGTAGTGGCCCCTCTGGTTGGGGGGGTTCACCCTCCTATAGTTCAGTAGGTTCAGAGTCTGGGGGTGATATTGGACGCAGACCTTTGTCTGGAACGGCAGGTGGAGGCAGTCACTAAGGCTGCCTTTCGCCAGCTATATCTGGTTCATAGGCTGCATCTGTTCGTCTCCGGCCCAGACCTGGCCACCCTCATCCATGCCTTCGTCACCTCGAGGCTGGACTATTGTAACGCACTCTACGTGGGGCTTCCCTTGTTCCTGGTCCGGAGGCTGCAGCTGGTGCAGAATACGGGGGCGGGCCGTCGGGAGCATATTACACCTGTGCTCTGAGCTCTGCACTGGCTGCCGATAGCGTGCCGAGCCAGGTTCAAGGTGTTGGTGTTGGTGTTGATCTATAAAGCCCTATACGGTCTGGACCCCTCATACCTCAGGGACCACCTCGCCCTCCGCGCCCCAGGGCGGCTTCTGTGGTCTGCCGGGGGTGCCTTCTTGGAGGTCCCCCATGTTAAGCGGGGGGCCACAATGGAGAGGGCATTCTCGGTGGCCATGCCGCACCTTTGGAACTCCCTTCCCGAGGAAGCTCGCCTGGCCCCAAGCCTGTTGACATTCCGGCGATGTTGTAAAACCTGGCTGTTTGCCCAGGCCTTTGGGGAGGGTGAGGGTGGGGTGGGGTGAGGGGTTTTATCTCCCCCACCTAACTTATAACCTTTATTTATATATTGCTAGCCCTGTTTTAAATATTTTAAATATTTTTTGTACTGAGTGGTTTAAATTGTTTTTATTGTATTTTATTGTTGTAAGCCCCCCCGGGCTGCATGGCAGGAGGAGCGGGATATAAATCTATTAAATAAATAAATAAAAATTTTTTAAAAACTTCACTAGTACTGTTTAGCACTATTTAATGCTAAAAGGAAATATCAAATAAACGAAGTAAACAAAATACTGAGTAAACCAAACAACAAAAACAAGAAATGAACTAAACAGACTAAGCAAAATAACAAAATATTCAGTTTCATAAACAAAGCAGGATACTATTTGCTTCATTAAGGCAGCAACGATTCTACTGAATTAAAAAAAAAAATTGGTATTTCTTCACCTGAATATTCTTTTCAGTCCCATCTCTAATCATACTTACTGCAGGAACGCCTAAGTACCACAACTAAGATTGGGGTCCCATTGGGTTAGGCAGTGCCCAAGCAGAGGTATAGAAGGCCCTTGTCCTAAAGATCATATAGTTGGACAAAGCTAACTAAGGGTATGCTCCCAAAAAATGTTCAGTCCCCATGGATGCTCTGGGTAAGGCTACCCCAAGGGTTAGTTTACCCTGGGTAAAGCAATTCAGCTGCCATGTCGACTCCAGGGCTATATTACATGCTGGCAACTGCTATTCAGTGAGAGCAGGTACACAAACAATTAGAGTGCAAACCTCCATCATGAAAGTCAATGGGAGCTGAGCTATTGGCTTTAATGAATGGAAGATGGTGTCTCAAGTGTGTGTAAGTTTACACCTGTGGCAAAGTGGCCTTTGGGGTTGGGTGTGATTCTTTACCCCTTGGGGCATTTACCACTTGCTAATTATTTATGTGACCATTCTTGTTGAGAATACATTTGGTAATTAAAACTTGGGGTAAGAGTAGTGATCAGGAGACTTTACCCTGTAAAGGGTAAATTAGCCCCTGGTAAAGAACCCACCTGTTTGAATGGCTGACAGGACAGGGGGAAAGGACAGAAGACACATGCAGAGAGTGAGCTAATTAATGGCTTATAAATATCAGTTTGACAGCACAGTATTTTGTTTTACTTGTTTTGTGGAGGCGGGGTTGGGTTAAGGAGACAGGTAAGCAAGGGCTGGGTCACACAAGCAGTTACTATGAGAAAAGAAGTCCGTAACTCACTTTATCAGGGAATCACTGGCTCAGAGTAAGGCAAACATGCATTATGGATAAGCCGCCCACAGTTGGCACTCTTTCTAATCCAGGCCCACTCTCTCACAGCACAATCCTCCAGCAGAATAGCACTCATTTCAGAGAGAATTACACTCACGGGCTGCCTCTACACTAACATTTCTCCAGAATAAACACCTCTAATACCAGGATTAAGTGTTTGTGTGGACAGATCTCCAAGGATTCATAAATCCCAATTCTGTTTTTCCCCCTGGAATGATAAAACCATGGCTTTTCTTACACGATGCTAATACCAGCGTTCACCCCTCTCAATTCCGGATTGTAGCTGATTGTGTGAATTGCCGTGCTGGTTAAAATCACTTCCACTTCCTGGTTTTTAACTCCTGTTTCCCAATTTTATGTCAGCATTGTTCAACATGATTTTCAAGGATTTATCTACTTCGGCATGAAATAATACCAGAATAGTGGCTGTGTGAATGACTAGTCTGGTATTAAGCCACTTCACCATAGAGAAGTGCAGGTAGAGTTAACCTCCATTCTACCTAAGGTCTCTACTGCATTCTGCAGGCTCATGATGCCACACAGGTGGAATTATAGCTGTGATGTTCCCCAAAGTCCATGACTATCACGCCCTCCCAAGTTCAAATACTAATGCACCAAGGTGAAGAGCCCTCTCTTCTTGCAGGAGCTGCTGCTGCCGTGGTCCCCACTCAATGCACATGTGAGAAATGACTTCCTCTAAGAACAGCAAGCCGCCCAGGACCCTCTCTCCACACTGGAGCTTTGAAGAAGCTAATGTGGCAGGCAGAAGATGCGCAATCCCTTCTTGGACAATCACACTGAAATATGTGAGTTTATAGGGAATAAATGTGCAAGAATAAATATAAATGTTTATAGGGATCAATATATATTTATATAAATATATAAATAGGGAATAAATGTGTGTTTATAGGAAATAAATATGCATGTTTATATGCCCTTCCCAGTCACGTGGTGAAATGGTGGAGGTACAGCTTCTTCTTCCCAAAATGCACCGCGTGCACCAATAAGCAAGATGTGACAATATATTCTGAGCAATCCAAGAAGAAGATGGTAGTGAATTACAACTGCATCGCACCATGAGATTGACAGAGTCTTCCTTGTGACCCCTATGTTTTACACTGCTATTGCATTGCATTGTTAGCCACCTTAAGTCACCATTTGTCAAGAGGGGCAGGATACAAATGGATTAAATAAAATATATAAATAAAGCATTCACACTGTCATACTGCACTCAGGCTTTATGCCGGAGCCAGTGTAATCCTCTAAACACTTCTTCCCAATTGACACCACTGGAATATAATGTAGGCATTACACTTAATGCTGGCATTACTGTGTTTGTGTCCTTAATTTTCTCGCTTTTATTTAGTCTGGACTAATACCACATTTGTGCTCTTGTAGACGCTAATGCTGGACTTAAGCCCTGCCATAGACAATTGCAGGTAGAGTTTACCTCTCCTCTACCCAACATCTCTACGGTATTCTGCTGCAGTCTCTGATGGCAAAATGTCACGGACAGGGATTTACAACAGAGAAGGTGGTGACAAAATGCTGCCCAGGCTGCCTCCTGATCTACTCTGACCCTGCAGCGGAGGGAATCCATCACACCCATCTGCTCCAGGGACCCATGCCAGCAAGTGACATAGGCACAGCAAGGACACTGGGAGGAGAGGGGCTCACAGCTGCCCACACAATAGCCAGGAAAGGCACCCAGGACCAGGGGATACTGCCCCTGAGTCTCTTTAGGGTCTCTCACCAAACCTTCAGACTGGCCATGGGCAGAGAAGGGGGGCAGCTGGAAATGGAGGGGGCAGACGATGTGTCCACTATCTCAATTCAATTTCAATTGTTTATTTTGGCATAAGCTTTCGCTATAGCCTAGTGTCCATTATCTCCAAGGGGACTGGCATCCCCACCAATCCATCGTATTCCCAGAAACCAGAGCAGAAGAAGGCACTGAAATTCAACTGTGCTGTCCGTGTGGCAGAATCTAGTTCCCTTTGGAACTGCTCTGTTTGTCGCATCTCTGTACACAAATACAGAATCCCCTCGGAAATTTACATCCCGGACAATTCATGACAAGACCAATGCTCTAGCAGAGCATTCTCTCGGTTGCAGTTCCCCAAGGTGCTGAAATTCTACTCTGCTGAACCATGGGATTGATGCAGTCCTCCTTGTAACTTTTTATATTGATATAAGCATCTACACTGTCATTCCAGAATACTGCTTTAGTCCAGAAAATTAATGATTGTTTAGTCAGTTATCCCAAATTGACAATCCTGGGATGTCATGCCAGAACTGTGTTCTTGTAGAAGCGGCCACTAGCTGCTAGAGTGCATGCTATCCAGTGGAGAATGCACCCATAGCAGATGTGGCTATTAACTTGTGGAACTTAATCAGAGGATGTTAAGAACAGCATAACTGGATCAAAAAAGGAATGGATCCATTTTCAGAGGCTAGGTCCATGAATAGCTGTTAGTCAAGCTAGTCAGGGAATGAGACCTGACTGTTTGAAGTTGGGAGCAGGGGCATAGCTAAGTGGGAATGGGCCTTGGTGCAGAAGATGGAATCGGTCCTCTGCTGGGGCACTCGGCTTCCATATGCATATGCAATCTACATGCATGTGAAACCCCCAAGTATGTGGGCATGTAGCTGCACCTGCTGCACCAGTTACAGCTACACCCCTGGTTGCGAGTGAATAGCAGGATAGTATAGACCACTCCATTGTGACCCGTCTTGTACTTCTCTGAAGTAACAAACTGGCCACTGTCAGAGATAGAATGTTGGTCTGACCCAGGGTGGCAGCTCTTATTAGACAGAAGAATGTTCTTTCTAGCCAGTCTGGAGCCAAGCTCTCCAGTGGCTGAACATCTGGTGGAAACCACTGCAGCTGAGCTGTGTGAGTCAAAATAATTTTGCATGATTCATGCAAGACTGCTCTTCCACTTGTTTTAGAATCTTTTTGGTTGCAGTGCAGGGGTGGATTAATTGACACAAATTATAAAAGTGCTACAGAGGCATTTGGGTACAGAGTGCCTGGGAAGCCAGAGGGCCTGAATCAGAGGAGAAACCAGCATTGGAGATTCTATCATGGTCTGGCTTTGAACTACTGCCCCATGGGTTCTGAGCAGTGACCAGCCCTTCTGGGCTACTGACTCAGTCCACCTTATGCCTGGCTGTTTCCAGGGAAGGCTTCTCTGCACTGGCCAGATCACACCCCATCTCCAGCCTGTCCCAGATCCTACCACACCTCTCTGTTTCCTGGTTGGCTGCCAACCAGGATATAAGCCTCCTGGTAGCAACAGGAAACAGGGGAGAAATTCTCTTGCCCTTAGTCCAGTTGGCTGTGTATTTGGATAAAGCACAAACAAGGCATTTTTGATTTCTGACTTTGAAACACAAAAACTGCTCTGCAATTTTGGGATATGTGTTAAGTGTACTTTGTGCTTCTTGATTTCCACTTCTAACTTGATGTTTTTAATGCTAGTCTGCCAGTCTGAGCATCTTTCAAATTCCATAGTGTATTGTGCTGGTGAGGGGGTGGGGAGTTTATCCCCAACAATGGTGACCTATAGGAGTGGATTGTATTTTGGTTTACTTTTGATTTTTAATTCCTTTGTGGTTCAGGGGGTTTGCTTGCTTACACAGGCAGGGGGAGGTAGACCCAGATCATCATGATGATGAATGACACTTCTGCATGGGAATCCCTGCCTGGGATGGGGGTCAGAGATCCCCTTTCCTAGTGCTCTGGAGTTTGTTGATCGCAGGATCCTTTGCTGTTTATTGCAGGGTCACCCCCTGTGCACATGTGTGCGCGCCCATCTGTACACAGAGAGCTGCAGGTGCAGACTACATCCCCCCTTCCCCTGCTTTCAGCCAACTGTAACAGACACAAATTAGCACTAAAACAGAACAGAAACCAGAAATTAAAAAAAACCCACCTATCTCCCTTTCACATCTCTAGTCTCTTATTCCTTGCCCTGCCTTTGTCTTCAACCCTTGTCCGCTGCTCAAACCCCTTGTTCTCAGTCATACCTCTTATTTTCCCCCTCTGCTTCTGGCCCTGATCCTGTCCCCATGCCCAATATCCACCTGTATCCTGGGCATGCCTTCATCCTGCAACCATTGCAGCAGGGCTGCTTTATAGTAGGGGACGGGGAGGCATCTGCTCTGGACATCTCCTACCTAAAGGATCACAATGTGGTGATTGACACCCTGAGACACCACCTTCATAACTGTGACGGGTAACTATGGCCTGTCAGCCACTTGTCTCTGCTGGATCCATTGGACCCCACCCCGTGTCAGCTGATGATTAGGACTTCCATCCCTAAGCCTGAAGGATGGTGGCTGAGGGAGCCTCCAGTCACCACAAGTCAGCTCCAGCCATTCTCCTTTTGCTGACCAGAGGGAATAGAAACTACGGGGAGAATGGGAAACTGCAAGAGAGCATCCAGCATGAAGTGGGTGTATTTTCTCTGGGGTGTAGTGATCAAGGGATAAAAAACTCTGTCTCTACGGGTGAGATCCTGTGGTTGTACACGCATTTCTGACACTATACAAAAAACAATAAGTGCTAAACAGATACAGGACTGGGCCATAAAATCTTAAAATACAGCAGTACCCTGAAAGCAATGGGACTGCACAATTTAAAACTGGGGTAAACTAGATAAAATCATTCATTCATAAACCTGTTTAGCCAATTGCCATAACAAATTCAAATCCATATTTAAAATATTAGAATTATACAAAAAACAAAACATGGTGTAAATCACCATTACCAATTGTACTTTCATCCAGGAATTTTAAAATACACAAACAGTTAAGAAAAGGAAAGAAGCAGGAAACCAATCACCATTACGCCTTACCAACGTGAAAGGTCTTCATTCTCAAACGGTCTTTGCACCCAGTTAAAATATAATTTACCACCTCTGGGTTAAAATCTCATTTCAAATCGTTCCACTACTTCTTCCTTATACAAACAAACATACAATAATACAGACAGACGGAGCGGGCTGGCAACCCTCAATGGCCATACTGTTGTCCTGGGGTTAGGAGCTAGGTCCCGGGAAAAGTTAACTAAAATAACTTGAAAGCCACAGACCTATTATTTCACCCAGATCCCTGAGTCAACCAAGCTTCCAAATTATAGTTTCCTTTCAGGAGATAAAATCATCAATGCTAATTAGCTAACCTCCAAAATTTCACACCAGGGGCCATCTATTTATGAAAACAGGAGTTCATATAAGGCTGGTACATAGGATTTCTGACACTGGCGGTTTCCAAACAGAGGTTGGACACGTAGGGGTGGGACTCTGGACAAAAGTCTGGTTTCTTTTGGTTTCGGTTTCCCTGTGTCTCAGATCTCCTTTCAATTTTGGATCTATCGGTGTCAGTTCTTTTTCCCCATTGAAGTCAATGGGAAATTTTCCCCATTGAAGTCAATGGGAAAGAGAACCATTTGAGAGTCCCGAGACACAGGGAGCCGCCACAGGAATAAATCCCGGGCATCCCAACCACACCACTCCCGGCCACAAAGGGTGGGGTTTGGGGATCCATGACCCCTAAGGCCCTCACCTGCTGAGGCCAGCTTGACCCCCCACCCCACCCCTGGGACCCCTGTACATTACTCTTACCTTTGCAGGTCTGAGTCCGAAGAGTGAGGGTCACGGTCGCTGGTTGGGCTGCCAGCTGGGCTGCCGGCTCCGCTAGCAGCGCCAGCCCTCTTTTGCTTGCTGACTGTGTCAGGAGCCAGCTCTGCTGCCAGGCCGCTGGGCGTTCTCCGCTGCAGGGCAGTGAAGAAGACCTGGCCGCCTGGCAGTGGAGCCAGCTCCCAACACCAGTCAGCAGCAGCAGAAGCCCAGCCACCAGCAGCAGAGCCAGCTCCTCTGCCGGGCAGCCAGGCCTTTCCATCCTCTTCTTTCTCCTTCTACAGGTCCCAGCTCTGGAGTTTCTTGAAAACACTGCTGGACCGGCAGCGGCACAGCGCACATGTGAAAAATGGCCGCTGAGGCCATTCTGTGCATGTTCAGCCCTAATCCAAAATGGCGCTAGCAGCATCAGTGCCATTTTCAAAGAGGGCAGCTGTTCTGCGCATGCGTGGGGAGCCATTGTGGGAGTGGTGGGGGTGGAGGGAGTGCCAGGAGTGGGGTGGTGGGGGTGGAGGAGGTTTCCCAGCTCTTCCCACTGAAGTCAATGGGAGGATTTCCCACTGAAGTCAATGGGAGGAGAAGATCCAAAAACTGGGAAAAGAAAGTGACCCAATTTTTGAATCTCTCGGTTTTAACCAAAAGAGGTACTTTTGGCCTCTTTCAGTTAAAAACGAAAGTCTCATCCCTAGAGGATAGCCATCTGTCAGAAATGTTGTGGCGGTGGTCTTCCTCCATCAAAGCAGAGGATTGGACTAGATGACCTTTGATTTATCTTCCAACTCTGTGATTCTATAAACCTTTTGGACAAGGATGGGGAACCTATGGGTGAAATTCAGCACATGCCTGTTTAATTTGGCTTCCTCCCAATTCCTGGATCTAGCCCATGGGTCCATGAAGCTGCATTTACAGCTGATTCAGTGACGGTGGCAAAAGAGCCACGAGGCAAAGACAGGACAGCGAAAAGGAGCCCGATGCTGGAAGTAGCACCAGTGCGAACAGGATTCTGCTGCAGCTTTACTCATGGATGATGGGATGACTAGTCTGCAGGACAAAACTGGAAATTTCATGACACCAGCCTATATCATGGGATTTCTGGTTTGCTCTGAGCCTGAAGGTGGCAGAAATAGTAAAAGAAAAATCTTTTATCTGGTTACTGTTTTCAGCCATCCATTTGCCTTAGGTAAGTCACTTAAGTACTGGATCTGGACTTTCCTACCTGGTGTTTGGACAAAATGAAAGGCGTAACTTGTTTTTAGGGGGTTGGTTTAGATGACTCTTGAAATCCCTCCTAACTCTAACATTCTGTGCCACTGTTACACAGTCCACTATAAAAATGGAGATATAATGATTGTCTACATTTGGATGGCATTTAAAAAAAATCTACAGATGTTACTACAGCAGTAACTCCTTTATCTGGAGAGGTGGCTGGCTAAGAGAGGTTCAGCAGCATCCATGCTTGAGGGCTGCAGGAGACAAAACATGTCCAGAACACCAAAACATGTGGATTAGAGAAGGCCAGGGAAGGGAGTTTCTGCTATATATGTAAATGTCTCTTTTACCAAGATCCAGCGTGGTCCAGAAGATAATGTCTAGACTAGGGATGGGCGAACAGATGGGTTCGGTTCGGTCTGGTTCACCCGTTTGGTTCAGCCGCCGCATTCGGGTTTGGTCGTTCGGTTCGGATCGGGCATTCAGAAAAAGGCTCTCTGTGCAAGGAATGATGGTCCCAGACCCATGACGGTGGGTCGTGCGGCTACTGGAGTGGCAGCTTCTAGATATTGGCCACAGCCCTCCCTGCCAACAACATAGGCCCCAGAACCCTGATGGCGGGTCCTGGGGCTGGAGTGGCTGTTTCTTGATGCTTTGGAAAATTGTCTCTCTGTGCGAGGAATGATGGCCCCAGACCCATGATGGTGGGTCCTGGGGCTAAGGTGGCAGCTTCTACATATTGGCCACAGCCCTCCCTGCCTGTAACTTGGCCCCAGAACCTTGATGGTGGGTCCTGGGGCTGGAGTGGCTGTTTCTTGATGCAGTTGAATGATGGCTCTGTGAGTGGAATGATGGGCCCCAGAACCTGTGGCACGGACAGCATGGGCAGCATTGGCAGCAGCAGCAGCAGACATTGGATTGCCAGGGTGCAGAACCCATGGCACAGACAGCGGAGGTAGCATTGGCAGCAGACACTGGATTGCCCAGAGGCAGCATTGGCAGCTGATGTAGACACTGGGTTGCCCGGGCACAGAATCCGTGGAACAGCAGAGACAGCAGCAGCAGGATTTGCCTGTACACAGCACCCATGGAGCCAGGATGGTTGGATTTGCCAGGGAATAGCTCCCATACAGCAGCAGACGGCAGCAGCAGGATTGTGTGGGCACATTTGGATTGGCCAGGGCAGAGCACCCATGGACCAGCAGACAGCAGCG
>QEPC01002071.1:1719728-1745724 GCA_003113815.1 Sphenodon punctatus | reverse complement strand
ACCTGTCCCCCCTTATCTCCATCCAAAACTCCGCTGCTAGGGTCATCCACTCAGCCCGTTGCTTCGACCACGTGCAGCCTCTCCTCTCCTCGCTTCACTGGCTCCCCCTTCCCCAACGCATCCTTCACAAACTCCTGGTGTTCACGTACAAATCCCTTCACAACCTGGCTCCCCCTTACCTCTCAGCCCTAGTCTCCTTACACACTCTTGCACGCACTCTCTGCTCCTCCTCTACCCCCTCCCTCACTCTCCCTTGTCTCCCCTGCTCCCCTAACTGCCTTCGTCCCTTCTCCCTTGCTGCCTCCCACACCTGGAATTCCCTCCCTCCCCACATCCACCTTGCCCCTGCCCTCTGCACCTTCAAGTCCCTCCTCAAAACCCACCTCTTCCTCGCTGCCTTTCCTGACGCCTGTTAGAACTTTCCTTTCAATATTTACTGTCTGCCCTCCCCGCAGACTCCTACCTAACTGCAACCAAACTAAGCACGTGCACCTGGGACTTCACATCTGCTGGATGTTATTTATCCTGTGTCTCTCCTTATGTCCCCTCTCCTTGTCTCCCCCCTCTGTGTCTATTTTACATTGTAAGCCGTAGGCAGGGATCGCATCTATGTTATTGTTCTGTAAAGTGCCAGGTACATAGCTGGCACTATACAAATGCTAATAATAATTATAACAACTCCCAAACCCCGGGAGAGCAGAAAACACTGAGTTCGGGGAGTGGTTATACGAGCGGTTATATTATATTTGTTATTGGAGTACTGGTACATTGTGTAAGGATGGTATGTATGTACCTTTTCTTTTAAAGACTTTGATGTTTAAACTCTAGAGCCGTAAATAAATATTAATTATTATTATATTACTATTATTATTATTATTACAGTTTCATGCTCTTGCAGTCAGTGGCATTTTCACCTACTCTTGTACGTATGTGTTGGGCCAAACACACAAAGCCAGATTCACAAGTTCAAACCCTTTGACATCTGTAATTTGGGGTCCTAGAAACTTTATTTGGGTTAGGTTTACTTCTGTATCTAATAAAGGGACCACTTCAGAATCCTGTGCCCTGGTCAGTAAATGTACACACACCCCAACTAGCAGTCTACTGCAATGGAGTAAAAGACTGCAGCCTCCAGAACAGATTATGAAATCAGATCTAACAACACAACCCAGCAATCAAACATCTTACCCAAACATGGTTGACACCAAAAATGTTTGTCCTTAGCAACATAATCTAAACCTGGTGGGAAGAACAAGAGAAAAAACACATCCCAAAGAGAACCCTGGAGCCATTTACACTCCATGGTCAATGACACTAAGACAACTGCATTCCAGAAGGAACTGTTCATCACAAATTAAGGGAAAGGAACAGTTCACAAAGAGGAGAAACCACAACAGGGTCATCTCTGAAGCAATTTGAGGGGAGCTTGAGGAAATGAGTCACACAGAGCAAACTTTCTTTAAAAGGGTAAAAACCAAGGAGAAAGTTTGTCTCAGTACAGGTATGTATGAAAGACAGCCATGTGATGACTGGCAGATCCCACAAAAAGATTCATTCTCATTGACAGTCCCACATTAAATGTCTTCCCAAACAAAGGACAATGAAATCTTTATAGAAGCATATGCCATTTAGTTAGCCTGGTGGCAGTGTGGATCCCACTGCTACAAATTGATCCAGAAGATCAGGGTCTTAGGCCTGTGTTTCTCCTAGGTCCGGATACTCAGCAGTGAAAGGAATTTGTGAGCGTGAGACTGGTGTTTGGACAAAATGAAAGGAGTAGCTTGTTTTTAGGGGCTTGGATTAGATGACTCTTCCTTCCTAACTCTAAAATTCTATGCCATTGTTACACAATCCACTTCTAGCCTGTAGGCCACATCACCCCACTGGGTGCACTGGTTTTATCTCCATTGGTGTGAGACTTGGCGTATTTTCCTTTTCCTTCAGTTTGATCAAAATGCCATCTTTACTCTGTAGGTAGTACTGCTATTTGGACTGGTAAAGACTAGCAGCATAAATGGTGTCATCGCCACCCATTTAAGTCAATATAAGATGAACCATTGACTTTGGAATTAACAGTTAACTTGTAGAACTTGTGACCAGAACGTGTGGGTAAGGCCAATAACATAACTAGGTTTTAAAAAAGGATTAGATAAGTTCTTCGAGGATAATAATCATTTCATTTATTTAGCGGCCCCCCCCCCCCCCCGAGTGGCACTTGGAGCACTTCACAAAATTAAATACAATAAAACAATGTCAAATCTATTTTAAAACAGTTTAAAAGGGGGAGGTAAAGTGGGGAGGACAGCGTACATTAAGGGGAACCAGCAATGGATCCTCTAAGAGCAGCTGGGGGGGGGAGGGGGGAGTGTTCAGGTGCTTGAAGGTGAGGCAGGAGGATCTGAGATGGACTTCTGGAGGGAGGGAGTTCCACACAGAGGCCTGCCATAGCAAATGACCATTCATCCGATAGGTCCATAAATGGCTATTAGTCAATTTGGTTGGGGGACATAACCTCCAACTGTCAGGATCTGGAAATAAATAGCAGGGAATGGATCACTCCATTATGACTCATTGTGCACTTCTCTGAAGGGAATCAAAAGCAGCCATTGTTAGAGACAGGATGCTGGGCTTGATGGATCATTGGTTTGACCCAGTATGGCACTTCTTATACTCTTAACAGTTGAGACAGGGAGCAAGGTTGGGAGTACATGAACATCCAGACAAGGTCACAGTGTGGTAGCTCCAATAAGGCTATGGCAGTGCACAGAAAGTTATGTACAGGGTTTCCCCCCAATCACAGTGAAAATCAGCCTTGGCTAGAATCCCTGTGCCCCCCCCCCCCCGTTACATTCGGGGGCAGCGTGCATGGGAGTGGTGTTTGCCCTGCCCCCATGGGAGGGAGAAGTCAGTGGAAGCGGCAGCTGCAGGCAGAGGAGCGCGTGGACCAGGTCTTGCGAGGCGAGACCTGGAGGGCGCCATTTTGGGAGCGTGGCTGAACCCAGGCAGTTGCACTGAAGACGGGGACCAGAGAAGAAGCATGTGGCGGCTCCGGGACTTCAAGGGCCCTTGCAGCAGCAGATTGCTCTTTCCCTACACACACACACACACCTCCCCATGGTATCAGCCAATACCAGGAGGAGGCGGAGGAACAAGGAAGGCTTCTCCCCTACCGTCCGGCGTCAGGGAGAGGGACGTGGCAAGTTTCCCCTCCCCCACACCTTGAGCCCGGGAGGTATGATGGGGTAGAAAGGAAAAGGCCAGGCAAAGGGTCAAGCCCACCACCCTGCTATAGCCCCTGGGGAATTAAGGGTACAGGCTGAGGCCATCATGGCCTCACTCCAACAGAGAATGGGGGATGTGAGGAAGCCCTCAGGGGCCTTGCAGAGCGCAGCACACCCCCCATGGGAATCGAGGGAAAGGGAGCTAGGGTGCATAGCTCATGCCACGGCAATGGGCAGGGAAAGTACCCACTATAGGAAGGATTCCCCAGCACCCCAGGTGGGGGGTAGGGAAGTCTCACCTCAAGGAAAAGGGGACCCCCTTGGGCCGTCCCCACAGTGCACAGTGAGACGTGTGAGACTGCCCGCGCGGTGCAGGGCCGACTCCCCACAATCGGATCAGAGGGGAAGGGAAGGGGCGGGCCCTACTCCAGCAACGCAGCGACATAGGAGTGCATCACCCCAGAGGCAACCGGCTCCACAGGGCACCTCCCCCTCACCTAGATGGGGGGCAGGTGCGGTGTGTCTCCCAACAGTGCGGAAGAGGACGACCCAGCCAGGTACCGCCCAAGGGACAACCCATCGTGGACAATTCTGGAACAGCTCCAGGATTTTGCGGGACGGATGGAGTCGCTCGAGACAAAGGTGTGCGCGATGGCTGGAAGACAGACACAAGAACTAAAGGGTGATGCAGCAGCACACGAGGAGGCACCCGGACCATCGACCCCTTCTCGCAGCCCCCACTGGCGCGGCAGCGCTCCGCGATGGACACAGGTGGGCATGGCACTGAACATTGCCCCAGGGGGCAGGAACCACATTGCAGCTACTGCTGCACTGGGCATGCGCAAATCAGTGCTCCCATGCCCGCTACCCAGCAGTGTCTGGGTTGGGTGGGCTCCTGGGTCTCATGCCCATCTCACCCGGGCCCCTCAAATTTAGGTGTGCGCGAGCGGGATCAGCCCCTGGGTGTACTCCCTGCTTGCACAGCAGTGAATCAACAGGTGGCGCAAGTGTGATCACATGCAGGGCACGGTACCCCACTAGGACAGATGCCGCAATCCACACCACAGGAGTTGCTGCCCATGGCGGGGGGATATGTGGAGGTGAACACCCCCATTAGGCCTCACCTGATGCAAGCAACTAGGGACAGGATATGGAAGGGCAAATACGTGGATGTGTTCGCCCTCCTCTACAGCGACCCCATACCCGACCCCAACTGTAAGGAGAAGGTTAAAGAGAAGGACAAGTTTAAGAGACTGAAGGTGGACCATAACTGGTCCAATTGGTCAGCTGCCTTCTCTGTTTTGATGGGGGTCATGTTGCAGATGGCCCCAGAGCATGCCACTGAACTTATAAAATATCAGGGCATTGTGCGGCGGGCATTCGACACAGGCAACCCGGGATCTGCTATGCTCTGCTATGATGAGGCGTTTAGGAAACGAGCCTCCATCACCCTGCGGTTGCGGTGGGACAAATATGCACAAGACCTATAGCTCGAGTGCATGAACAATGTTAGTAATGTTCCCTGGACTGAAAATGGCCATGCCCTTGTGATAGGAGGGGTTGCCCCAGTTAATGACCCCTTTTGCGGGGAGGGGTGCTGCCTCCCACCCCCCCGCTAAAGTGGCCACATGCTGGGATTATAATGGGCCTGAAAGTTGCACCCACTCCCCTTGCCACTTCCGGCACGCATGTTCCCATTGCATGGGCAATCACCCCACTTGCCAATGCAACCGTGTGCGAGCCCAGGCCAGAGGCAAACCACCAGCCAAATACCCTCAGGGAGGGCAGGCGGTAGCAAGGGCCCCAACCCCGGTCCAGTATAGAGCTTTGGACCGAGCCTTGTGTGACTGCCCCATGCGTGAAGATGTCCACTACGTAGTTCAGGGTTTTAAGGTAGATTTTAGGATCCCAGAAGGCAGGGTCAAGGTGGGGTCATGGGTGGAGAATCTCAAATCTACATGTGGTTTGGAGAACTTGGTGCACGCCAAGCTCCAAAAAGAGATAGCGGAGGGCTGAGTGGCCGGCCCGTTTAATTCCCCACCCATGGCGTCATTACATGTTTCTCCTCTAGGTATAGTGCCCAAAAAGACCCCTGGTGAATTCTATCTCATCCACCATATGTCCTACCTGAGGTGGGAGTTGGTTAATGATGCAGTTCCCGAAGAGCTATGCACAGTCCACTACGCATCCTTTGATTCGGCGGTGGAGATGGCCAGGGAATGTGGCCTGGGGGCGCTCCTGGCAAAGTGCGATATTAAATCCATCTTTGGCCTGCTGCCAGTCTACCCTGATGACTTCGAGCTGCTGGTCTTTCAATTTCAAGGTCAATTTTACTTCGACAAAGCCATGCAATGGGGTGTTCCATCTCCTGTTCAGCCATTGAAAGGTTCAGCTCGTTACTCGACTGGTTGGTCCGGCACTGAGCCCGTTCACAATTAGTCATCCATTATATCGATGATTTCATGTTCCTAGGCCCCGTGGGCACAGGTGAATGTGAAAAGTTCCTCAGGACGTTTTATTTGGTGGCGGATGAGCTCAGGGTGCCCCTCGCACCAGAAAAAATGGTGGGACCGGTGACCATGCTCACATTCCTAGGGATAGAGATGGACACTGTCAGGGAGGAGTCCTGCCTCCCCCTCGACAAGGTGTCAGTGCTCCTTGAAGCAATCAGAGAAACCCTGGCTCATAATAAGGTTATCGTGCGCCAGCTGCAAAGTCTGCTGGATGAACTTTGCATGCCGAGTGGTGGTTCCAGGTCGCGCATTTCTGTCCCAACTCAATGCCGGGTCACCTGCCCTCCCCCCCCCCCATTACCATGTCCATGTGATGGTGGACATGAGGCAAGACTTAATCGTTTGGGTGCGGTTCCTGTCCGCATTCAACGGCGTTAGCCTTTGGAAGCAGGTAATGCTCTTAGAGGACAAACTCCAAGTTCAGCCGGATGCGGCTGGATCACTGGGCTTCAGGCTCTACTTCAGGGGTAAATGGTGCGTGGCCCCCCTCGTGACCCCAGGCAGGAATAACCAGGGACCTCACCTTCCTTGAGATGTACCCCATAGTCTTGGCAGTCCACCTGTGGCCTAGCGAATTTGCCAACAAAACGATGCTTTTCTGGTGTGACAGCATGGCAGTGGTGCAGGTTATCAACACCCTCTCCTCTAAATTCACCAGAGTGATGGGACTGGTAAGGGCTTTTGTGCTGCAGTGCCTAGATAACAATATTCTATTTAAATCTAAGCACGTTCCGGGAGTCAACAACGGCATAGCTGACTCCCTCTCCCGCCAGCAGATGGACCGTTTTTGCCTATTGGCCTCAGAAGCCAACAACGAACCTGAGGTCATGCACCCGCATTTGTGGAGCATTGGACAGTAGAGCTGTACGACACTGTCCAGGGTTCAATCGCCCCAGCACCAGGGAGTCATACAGCAGGGCATTCGCTCAGTTCCAAGCGTTCAGGTTACACAAGGGCTGGGATTTAGGTTTTCCCATCCCGGAACCTCAAGTTCTGCAATTCGCGATTTCGCTGCACTCTCGGGGCCTTGCACCATCCACAATAGCGGGAAAACTGGCTGTGGTGCCCTCTTCTAGCAGGCTTGTGGGTCACCCCTCCCCAGACCAGGCCTTCTTTGCGGGAAAGTTGATCGAGTCTTGTCACGTCAACACAGCGGACCACAGGTTGCCAATCATCCGGGAGATCCTTTTGGCGCTAGTGGACTCCTTACCTTACATATGTTTCGATACGTAAGAGGCCACCATATTTACCACCACATTCGCGTTGGCATTTTGGGGGGCTTTTCAGGTCAGTGAATTGGCAGCTGCCTCCAGTTCAGACCTTGCAACCGCGGTTATTGACTACAGGGACATTACACTGTGAGATCATTCCATAACCATTTTTGTCCTGCGGTCCAAGAGTGACCAGAGGTCGTGGGGTCAAACTATCACCCTACAAGAGTCCGGGTTGCCCAAATTGTGCCCAGTGGCTGCCTCGCGCAGGTATATGTCTATATGCCCTCCTATCCCTGGCCCTTTCCTTACACACTGGGACGGCTCACCAGTTACCTGGTACCAATTTTTGGCTGTCCTACACAGATCTTTATGGTGGATTAACCAACCCTCACAGTGTTTTGTTTGAGTAAAAAATATTTGAGTAAAACTTATACATTAAAACAATACAAAAATATATTATATAAACAAATTCAGCAGCATAAAAACCAACCCTGGGCAGGAGCAATAATCAACCTCCACCCTTCCTACCCAAATCCCCCATTTAAAACAACTTCACCCCCCCCAACTTAAAATTGGTCCCCCCACCTCCTCAAGGGAGAAAACTATTTAAATAATATCAAAAATAGACAAATATAGAAGCCCCCAACCCCTATAGTCACTTAATGACCACGTAACAGCCTGTGCCTTTGGGAGCTAGGCGACAGCAGGAACCAAGGTGCAAATAATGGTAAGCAGCAGCCTCGGTCCTGCAGCAGCCCCCCACTCCTGAACCAGGAGCAGGAGGCTTCTTTTGCGGAAAGAAATGGTCTTCATAAATATCAAATGGGACATTCAATTCAGCTTTACCCTAACCATTTTAGAGGCTAGTCCTGTGTTGGGGTCAGACAGGGAAGCTGTTTTGCCCTTCCTGGGTCTGGAGGGAGACCTTTTGTTGCATCTATCCCCACATAAGCAACATCCAAGCGTGTAGCTATAATAGGGACAGGAAATGTAGCTGCACCAGGATCCATGAGCTTCGGGGTCCCAGGCGCAGCCATTTGCCCCTGTCACTGGGAGGGTGGAATGGGGAGCCTCATTCCATCTTCTGTGCCAGGGCCCATTCCATCCTAGCTATGAAACTCTGGCAATATTGCCATCCCAGTTTTCCTTCCACTCCTGCTGAGCCACGCAGATCAGTACATAGGATTACCCAGAAGCCCATGAAGCAGTGTTTGAAGGAGATATACAGTCAGTGGAAGTTTGTGATTAAGCTTTTTCAGCAAGATGGGGGAAATAAATCAGAGCATGGAGTAGAAGTGGCACCACACTATTCCAGCTCCCAGGCAGCAGGTTTAGCGCTCAGTCAGCTCCCTGTTCATTCTGGGAGTAAGAGCTAGTCAGCCATGGCCAGGCAGTCTGTGAGCTGGGGTTGACACACAGAAAGAAGATGTGGTGCTAACTCAGGCGGCAGATAAGGGGGAGGCATGGAGATGAGCAAGTGCTGCCTGGGACACCTGATGAATAGGAGTGCAGGGCAGACTACCGGATATGACCAGCCACCGTGCAGTTTATAGGCAGGATTTACTGGTGGGGCTATGCCCCATTAGCCCCTATTGACAAGCAGTTATGTACACGGGCTGTTTTTACACGGATGTTAAATCCGAAATAACCTCTCTCAACCCGTGTTTAAATATTCATGTAAAAACCTAATCCTAGTTTAAAATAGCCAACTTAAGGTTGAACCCAGGTTTATTTAATCCTCATTTTTAAGGATTTAACTTGGGCTCAAATAAACCCGCATTAACGTTTGTTTAAAAACTTTAAACTGTAAATCCAGATTAAGCAGAGAGATTAGTAGATAGCGCAGACATCCTCTCTACTCAGGAACATCTCTATGGTCGTCGATGCTTTCTGGGGCTCTGGACAGGAAATCAGCATTTTGGATTTCTCTTTCCCCAAACCTGGTGCATAGATTAGTTGTGGGATCATCCAAAGACATCGCTAAAGGGGAACAAAAAATCATAGCAGAAGGCGGCAATGGAATTCAGCAGTGAAGCACCATGGGATTTATCAGTCATCCATGTTAGTCTAAACCTGTATTAACCATGTACACTGTGATCCTGCATTTATGATTATTCCAAGTTGTAAATGTCCATGTAAACAGGAGCCCAGGATTAAGAATCCAGGATTATAAAAATGGGTTAGTGTCCATGTAAAAACAGCCATAGTATAATAGTAGCCACTCCAGCGTAATGTACATAGGAAAATGAATGCTAAAGGATTGGTTAGACATTGCTGCTTTTTACCAGACATCAAATAGTCTGGGTTCAGCAAACTCGCGGGGGAGGGGGAGGGGATTTAGACGCTCCCCCCTGACCGGACATCACCTGGGAGCTGTTGTAAACAGCAGTGCCCCGCAATTCCTGAAGTTTTGAGCCCTGGACTTGTAAAACCCCAGTAGCAGAGGTCTCAAGTCCGGGTCTCAAAGCTTCCAGGAGTTACGTGGTGCCGCTGTTTACAACGGTGCCTGGGTGACTTCTGGTCAGGGGGTGAGTGTCTAAATCCCACCCCCCACACCCCTGTGGGAGTTTGTCGAACCTGGACTTTTGAAGTCTAGGAAAAAGGGCAACGTATAAAAAAAAACCTAAGAGAGAACCCTGGGAAGACAGGGTTCAAATCCCACCCTAGGCATAAGTTCACTTGGTGGCCTTGGGCAAGTCACCACCTCTCAGCCTCAGTTCCCCATCTGTAAAATGGGAGTGTGTGTGTGTGTTTCCCTGTGTTCCCCTCACCTTTGTCTACCTTAGATTGTAAGCCCACTGGGCAGTGAACTGTCTCTGAAAATCTGTGACAGTAAAGCGCTGCGTATTCTTGGTAGTGCTATAGAAATTATTAGGGATGGGACTATTGGTAGAACCGATTAAAAACCAAGAACTGATATCTTGCCAAATGTTCCATTCCTACTTCCCACCGATAGGCTGGGGGGAACCTTCCTGGGAACCAGGTCTGGGGCAGGGGATCTGGCCGAGCTGCCCGGCCTGCACTGGGGCCCACTATTTAAGTCTGCCCCTCCCCCACCCTACTGAGTCCACTATTAAGCCTCTGGCTTAATTAAGCTACTATTAAGCCCTCTCAGAGGTTTTGGGCAGCCTTCCTGCCCGGGCAGATTTTGAGACACCAGGTCAACCCTCCTTGGGGACTCTGCAGCTTCCAGCCCAGAGAGACTTCAGGAGGCCAGGGTAACTCCCCCTTAGAGACTCCAGGTAGCTGAGGCAATATCGTCCCCATCCCTCTGGTGGGAAGGGCTCTGGAGGAGACAGGTAGGGATGGGCGAACGCGGTTCGGAAGTTCGGAGTTCGGACCGAACTCGAATAGTTCGGTCAACCGAACCGAACGGTCGAACCGAACTCGAATTCGAACGTTCGGATCTGATGCGTTCGGTGAGTTCGGAATTTAATTTCCATTGGTTTCAATGGAAAACACATTATCGGCTGTAACTTTTTTGTTTTTTAAGCTATGTGGCTGAAATTTGGGGTGCCTCTACCTTCAATAGAACTCATTATGTGCACCAAATATCAAAACAATTGGATAAAGGAATCCGATTTTAGAAGCAGTTGCATTATTGTATTTTGCAATATTCTACATATACATTCTTAGCTGTAACTTCTTTGCCTCACATCTAATGTAGGTGAAACATGTTAAGTTTATACCCCTTCCCATAGTAACTATCTTTGCCAAATTTCAGAAGGATTGGACAAAAGGTCTTGGTGGTATAAGCAATTAACAAATAAATGTATGTCTGATTATAACATCTTTGTAGTCCAACCAGTGTACATGAAATTTGGCAGGACTATATATTTCACTTTCATGATCATCTCTGCCAAATATCAGAGAGATATTATAAAGGGTCTCAATTTTATATGCCTGTACAACAAATGTAGAGAAGGGGCCTATGCCTGGGATTCTCTTATGTCACTGTGGTATAAGATCGGTTTGTGATGCAAATTGGCCAACAGAAGTGGTTCCCTTTATCAAAATCTCCTGTACATTTGCTGAAATAGCAGGAACGGTATTTGATACATTCCTGTCAAATATCCTGTAAACAGAATGGAATATCAAAATGTAACAGCTGGAAATGTATTTTCAGGTTAATGTCTTATACCCTTGGGACCCTTTATCCACTCTTTCCTAAAATTGGCAGAAATATTAAGCATATAGAGGGATGTAATATGCACAAGTTTCATGAACATTGGATGCAAGATAAAGAAGTTGTAGTCATGAATGTGTATGGAGCTTTTCTTAAAATCACAATATTCAATTGCTTCTGAAATCAGTTTCCTTTATCTAATCGTTCCGAATGTTGGTCTACTTGGTGCGCTCCATTGGGGGGTACAATCTCCCTAAATATCATCAAAAAGTAATAAGAAACAAAAATGTTATGGCCAGAAATATGTTTTTTAGTTTTTTCCTTTTATTTCAAAAACTAAATGTCATTTTCAGTTCCCGATTGCACCGAACTAAAGACCGAACCTATCCCGACCGAACCGAATCCCGAATCCGAACTCAACGTTCGATCCGAACCACCGAACGGCCGAACATTCGAACCGACGAACCAAACCGAACGGGCGAACCGAACGGACGAAACGAACGCAGCCGAACCGAATGGCCGAACTCGAACCACGATCTGTTCGCCCATCCCTAGAGACAGGGTCCCTCTCACCTTGACCGCACGCCCCCAAGTCAGAGGGAAGGATAGGCTGGCCCCTTTGGACGGCGGGGGGGGGGGAAGAGGAAGAGGCGATGGCGCCCTTCATGTGGAGGGACTCGCTCTCCTGCCTCTCCCCCATGCGAGGACACCCCATACACACACACCCTCTGCTGCATGGAGGGGGAATTCCCCCCCCCCGGCCACACAGCTGGGGGAAAGGAAAGTGAAGGAGGAAGGCCTGTGCAGCAGCCCAAGACAAAAGCTTGTGTTGAGGGCTGACTTTCAATAGATCATAGTGAGGGAGCTGTTCTGCTACATACAAAATCCTGACCCAGAATCAGGTCATCTACAAATGATTTAGTGCTGGGTATCCCACAAATGCGTGCTGCGCTATGGGTGAAAAACTGCCCCACTCCAGCCATGCTCTGCTCCCGAGATGGATGGCTCTACCCACTGGGCCACCCCCTGGGCTGGGGGACAGGCCTGGCTATCCGAGACCAACCGAGGCTCTCTGGCGCTGCGGTATCTTTACATTTAGGGGGGATTCTGACTTAAGAGACGTTCAGCCATAATTCCACAGATGGTAGCTTTGCCCCACTGGCTCCTTAGCAAAGCACATATACCAAATGTCTGAACCTGCGGTTCCTCTCATACTGAGCAGGATTACTATTGCAACAACACACCATCAGTAGGGTAAAACTAACCTGTCTCATGACGTCTAAACCCAGCTCATGTTCCCTATTAGTGGGTGAACAATCCAACGATTGGTGAATTCTGCTTCACAATGATAGGAAGAGCCAACATCAAAGGATCAAAAAGCGTCATTGCTACAAATGGTCGAGGGGGTTGACCTACCCTACCCTCCAACTTGGAGGCGTGCACACGGGTGAGGAAAAGGGACCCCATCTCCCCCAGAGTCCTTCCCATTGGAGAGACGGGGACGATATTGCCTCAGCCACCTGGAGTTTCTGGAGGTGGGGGGGAAGATGGGGAGTAAACCTGGCCTCCCAAAGTGTTGCCGGGCCAGAAGGTTGCAGAGTCCCCAAAGCAGGATGACATGACCTTTTGAATTCTAGCTGAGTTGACCTGGTGTCCCAAAATGTGGCCAGGCAAGAAGGCTTCCCAGAACCTCCAAGAGGGCTTAATAGTAGCTTAATAGTGGCTTAATTAAACTGGAGGCTTTAATAGTGGACTCTGGAGGGGCAGACTTAATAGTGGTCCCCGGTGGGGGCCAGGGAGCTCAACCAGATCCCCTGCCCTGGACCCGGTTCCCAGGGGGGTTCCCCCCAGCGTGTCGGTGGAAAGTAGGGATAGGACTTTTGGCAAATTATTGGTTCTTGGTTTTATCGATTCTCCCAATAATCCCACCTCAATAAATGATTAGTAGTAAAAAAAAAGGATGCTGGACTTAACACTCAAACTACAAATCGACCTACAATCAGAGTCAATATCTCTCCAAGCTCTCACTCAACAAGAGGTTCTTTGATGGTAGCAAGTTAATCCAGGAAGAGCACAAGGTGGTTGTCTCCCATCCCCACCCCCATTACGCAGGATAGTTTCCGCCCCAGCCCTGTAAAGTGGCAGAGGGAATGGGTCTGTCCAGCCTCCATTAAGACTAATGCTGCTAGAGAAGGGATGGGTAGATGCAAGCAGGTAGCCCTACAGAGCTGGGCAGTCACAGGAAGGAGCGAGCTGCACGCCACAAATAGGTGGCAGTAGCTTGCTCATGGCTGAAAATTCCAGGACACAAGAAAACTGCTTCTATCAAACAACAAATGTTCAAAACAACATAAAAGTTTTAATAGATTCTAACAGGTGATTAAATACAAGTCTACCTTAACAAGTGATTAAGTGTAAGTCTACCGAATTAGCCAACAAAACAGCAGATATAACTGAATACAATCCAATAGCCAAGCAAGAGAAGCAAAATAATCCAAAATGCTGGAGAAATTCTGTATCCATATACAAGTCTACAAAAATGAACAGATAACTAAAGAAACAATGTCAGTTAATTAACCAAACAGAAGAAGCAAGTTCATTCAAAATGTTGGAAAAGTTCTATGCCCAACGTTTCGCTTCCTCAGGGTTCTTTTCACTTCCAACCTCTTTTTGTTTACAGGACAACTGCTTTATATAAAAATCTAAAGAGATATAATTTAAACAAATGCTGAAATGTTTTAACAGGTATCTCTTTACACGTATTGAGGAAAAGTCCTTTGCTTGTACTTTGTCATAAGCATTCCTATCTGCATTATACATTACATTCAATATACATTCCCATTAGGATTACATTTAGGAAAATGCTCAACAGATGGAGGATGCCACCCACCCACCCCATGTTGCTATCAGTTTTAAAGCCTTTCACCAGCCCTTAGAAAGATCCTTTTCTCTTGCATTACCAAATGCCTTCATATCTGTAAAATATATTACAGCTTATAGACATATTGTATAAATTCCTATTAGTTACTAAGCCTAGCCAATACCCAGATTACATTTATACTGGAAAAATGCTAAACAATTAGAGGATGTCACTCCCCAAGCCACTATCAGTATTAAAGCCTTTCATCAGCCCTTAAAAAAGTTTACTGGTTTGTTATGTACTGCTTCTTGATACTGTATTGTGTCGGTTTGAAAATTCCAGGAGACAGAATTCCTGCCAGTGCAGCCTCTAAGATGGTGTAGCTGGTGCAGGATTGTGCTTAATGCAAGGGTAGGGAACTATGCCCTCCCTTGGGCCACTTTGCCCACCCCTGGTATGCATTCATTTTCAAAGTTCTCAAGCCCAAAAGCCACATACCAAAATGTTCATATCGCCAAGAGCCACAAGACACTTTATACTAACATATGTAGTACCCAAACTAATATATATAAAATAAACATTTGATAAAATTTGTAAGCTGTAATACAAAAATATTTTAAAACAGTTCTTGTTGTTGTTTAAAGATCTTTTGAAAAGGAAACCCCTTATTTGAAAAGCCCATGAGTTTGAACTGCATAATTAAAAGGCAGTAAACATAAACAAAGAGGCTGGGGAACTCAAAAACAACAGGCCAGGCCTCTTGCACTTCAAACAAGTTTCACACCCCTAGTACAAGGTTGCAGTTCTTACCAAAGTGACTGCAAGTTCTGATGGAATGGACACCATTTTTCTAGACTTTCACTTCTGCTACTACCTTCCAGTGCAGAACTCAGGGGAAAGGTGTTGACTAGCTGCAGGAGAAGGGGCTCCCCCTCAATCCCAGGGATGGGACTTAGGGCACACTCCCACAGCCCCAGAAGGCGCTGGTGGCAGTGGTAGCAGAAATGATGNATGATAGGAAGAGCCAACATCAAAGGATCAAAAAGCGTCATTGCTACAAATGGTCGAGGGGGTTGACCTACCCTACCCTCCAACTTGGAGGCGTGCACACGGGTGAGGAAAAGGGACCCCATCTCCCCCAGAGTCCTTCCCATTGGAGAGACGGGGACGATATTGCCTCAGCCACCTGGAGTTTCTGGAGGTGGGGGGGAAGATGGGGAGTAAACCTGGCCTCCCAAAGTGTTGCCGGGCCAGAAGGTTGCAGAGTCCCCAAAGCAGGATGACATGACCTTTTGAATTCTAGCTGAGTTGACCTGGTGTCCCAAAATGTGGCCAGGCAAGAAGGCTTCCCAGAACCTCCAAGAGGGCTTAATAGTAGCTTAATAGTGGCTTAATTAAACTGGAGGCTTTAATAGTGGACTCTGGAGGGGCAGACTTAATAGTGGTCCCCGGTGGGGGCCAGGGAGCTCAACCAGATCCCCTGCCCTGGACCCGGTTCCCAGGGGGGTTCCCCCCAGCGTGTCGGTGGAAAGTAGGGATAGGACTTTTGGCAAATTATTGGTTCTTGGTTTTATCGATTCTCCCAATAATCCCACCTCAATAAATGATTAGTAGTAAAAAAAAAGGATGCTGGACTTAACACTCAAACTACAAATCGACCTACAATCAGAGTCAATATCTCTCCAAGCTCTCACTCAACAAGAGGTTCTTTGATGGTAGCAAGTTAATCCAGGAAGAGCACAAGGTGGTTGTCTCCCATCCCCACCCCCATTACGCAGCATAGTTTCCGCCCCAGCCCTGTAAAGTGGCAGAGGGAATGGGTCTGTCCAGCCTCCATTAAGACTAATGCTGCTAGAGAAGGGATGGGTAGATGCAAGCAGGTAGCCCTACAGAGCTGGGCAGTCACAGGAAGGAGCGAGCTGCACGCCACAAATAGGTGGCAGTAGCTTGCTCATGGCTGAAAATTCCAGGACACAAGAAAACTGCTTCTATCAAACAACAAATGTTCAAAACAACATAAAAGTTTTAATAGATTCTAACAGGTGATTAAATACAAGTCTACCTTAACAAGTGATTAAGTGTAAGTCTACCGAATTAGCCAACAAAACAGCAGATATAACTGAATACAATCCAATAGCCAAGCAAGAGAAGCAAAATAATCCAAAATGCTGGAGAAATTCTGTATCCATATACAAGTCTACAAAAATGAACAGATAACTAAAGAAACAATGTCAGTTAATTAACCAAACAGAAGAAGCAAGTTCATTCAAAATGTTGGAAAAGTTCTATGCCCAACGTTTCGCTTCCTCAGGGTTCTTTTCACTTCCAACCTCTTTTTGTTTACAGGACAACTGCTTTATATAAAAATCTAAAGAGATATAATTTAAACAAATGCTGAAATGTTTTAACAGGTATCTCTTTACACGTATTGAGGAAAAGTCCTTTGCTTGTACTTTGTCATAAGCATTCCTATCTGCATTATACATTACATTCAATATACATTCCCATTAGGATTACATTTAGGAAAATGCTCAACAGATGGAGGATGCCACCCACCCACCCCATGTTGCTATCAGTTTTAAAGCCTTTCACCAGCCCTTAGAAAGATCCTTTTCTCTTGCATTACCAAATGCCTTCATATCTGTAAAATATATTACAGCTTATAGACATATTGTATAAATTCCTATTAGTTACTAAGCCTAGCCAATACCCAGATTACATTTATACTGGAAAAATGCTAAACAATTAGAGGATGTCACTCCCCAAGCCACTATCAGTATTAAAGCCTTTCATCAGCCCTTAAAAAAGTTTACTGGTTTGTTATGTACTGCTTCTTGATACTGTATTGTGTCGGTTTGAAAATTCCAGGAGACAGAATTCCTGCCAGTGCAGCCTCTAAGATGGTGTAGCTGGTGCAGGATTGTGCTTAATGCAAGGGTAGGGAACTATGCCCTCCCTTGGGCCACTTTGCCCACCCCTGGTATGCATTCATTTTCAAAGTTCTCAAGCCCAAAAGCCACATACCAAAATGTTCATATCGCCAAGAGCCACAAGACACTTTATACTAACATATGTAGTACCCAAACTAATATATATAAAATAAACATTTGATAAAATTTGTAAGCTGTAATACAAAAATATTTTAAAACAGTTCTTGTTGTTGTTTAAAGATCTTTTGAAAAGGAAACCCCTTATTTGAAAAGCCCATGAGTTTGAACTGCATAATTAAAAGGCAGTAAACATAAACAAAGAGGCTGGGGAACTCAAAAACAACAGGCCAGGCCTCTTGCACTTCAAACAAGTTTCACACCCCTAGTACAAGGTTGCAGTTCTTACCAAAGTGACTGCAAGTTCTGATGGAATGGACACCATTTTTCTAGACTTTCACTTCTGCTACTACCTTCCAGTGCAGAACTCAGGGGAAAGGTGTTGACTAGATGCAGGAGAAGGGGCTCCCCCTCAATCCCAGGGATGGGACTTAGGGCACACTCCCACAGCCCCAGAAGGCGCTGGTGGCAGTGGTAGCAGAAATGATGGCTTGGCTTCTCTTGCTCCCACATGAATGCGCACGCACACATCTGGCAAGACCCACAGTATAGGTGCCCAAGAACCACATGTGGTTCCAAAGCTGGCATATGCCCACCTTCAATATATACAAACTCTGAGGACTGCATAAGTATTGAAGGGAGGGGTGTGCTTAAAGATGGAGGATGCTTAAGGGGTATGCTCAGGATGGGGTGGGGGGGGGGTGGGGGGGAGGTCCAAGCCATGGATCTATCTATGGATTGAATTCATCCCTATCATTGAGTGCATGTCCTCATCCACACTCCCTTCCCCCAAGCTAACTCTTGTGAAGGACCATGTCCACGGGCCAAATCCAGGAATTGGAAAGGGGAAAAATAAACAGTAGCCGTCCATGGGCCACGGGTTCCCCACACCTGAACTATAGGATGCATTTTGCCAGGCACTTGCAATGTGTCCACCAAAGCATGAGGGCAAAATTATTCTATCCAAGTGCTTAATTTTCAGATGCTCCTTTTTAGCAAACAATCAGTTCCACTCTCCCCCCCCCTTTTCTTTTTTGATTGCTTCCTCTTTTCTCTCAGCTAAGGGATCCTATGGGATTGCTAATTTACACGGCTGGTGGTTGGGGCATTCTCGAAGTACACACTAGAATTGCTGACTTTCCCACAGTCCCACCAAGCCCTACAATATCATCCTGTTCCATAGAGTCCATGGCTCTTTGATCTCAGGTGGGGAAGATCTCCTTTCTGGAGCGCTAAACCTGAACTGTGATGTGGCAGCGTAGACACCAGGCAATTGAACGAAAAATAAATAGTTGTGGGGTTTTTTGGAAACACCAAATTGATTTTACATCCAGCTGGCACCATTTCTCCTCCTCTTTCTCTCTTAACACTGCCCTAATTTTCCACAGCCTGTGATTGTTTCTGTAGCCCTTTTTCAAGGCCAAAAAATCTGAGGGGAAACCAAAGGCTCTTTCTCCAACGATCCCATTAGCCAGCATAGCAATTCCGCAGCAGGCATACTAATACTGTTGTCAGACATATGCTATCTGTGGGGTTCTTCCTTTCCCCTCTTGGCTCCCTGCACATAGCAGAATTCCTCTATTCCGCTAGAGAGAGCAGCTGAAAGCAACAGGACCGCAGCCATCTGTCACGATTGGCTGTAAATGAGGTGTCGTCTCCGAGTGTACTGTGCATCTCTAACACAGGCTAGAAGCAGAGCTCCCACTCCCCAATGAAAATCCTGAGCATTACCATTTGCTCTCAGTTTGTCTCATTGGCAAAAATACCCACAGAAATTCTATGGCAGTTAATTATGTTATACTATTCCCATGAATTGTTACGTCACTCCACTCCTAGTATCAGTCAGCCAGTCGCACCTGGCTTGGTCTTCAAAGCACAAGGTTGAAAATGAAAGAATAGAAATGGATAAAGAAAGTCTAGATAAAAGAATTGCAAATACATCAGAAATGAATATTCACAAAAACTAATAAATCTGTTGAATTTGTGCTATTTGATCTGAAACTAATAAAGTAGATAAACTCATAGAATTGTAGGATAAGGGACCAGAAGAGTCATCTAGTAAACCCCCTGCTTCCATGCAGGATATCCTCAGCCTACAGCATTGAAGTCAGATGCTTGTCTAGCTGGATTTTCTAAACATCCAAGAAAGGAGATTCCACAGCCTCCTTAGACAGCTTATTCCGTTGCCCAACACTTAGGATGTTTCTCCTAATATCTAACTGAAATCTACGATGCTGCCATTTAAATACATTCCCTCTTGTCCTATATTCACTGGCAACAGAGAACCAGCGTTCACCAACTTTTCTGTGGCATTCTTTTAGATATTTGAAAACTATCGTGTCCATCCATGGATGAACATCCTCAGTTCTTTCAGCCTTTCTTCTGATAGCTTGTCTTCCAAACATCTGACTCTCCTCCCCTTTGTCAACATCCTTATCAAAGTGTAGTGCGCCAAATGTGGCGCCATCACCTCCCATGTCTTGGAGGCAATGCACCTGTTACCAGACAGCCCAAAATGGCACTCACTGTGTTTGTGACAGCATCACATTGTTGACTCGTGTTCAGTTTGTGATCCACTGTTGTTCGCAAATTCTTCTCTATGGTGCTACTGCCTAGCCAGTTCTCTGCCATTATATATTTGTGCTTCTGTGGTTTGTTTTTGTTTTGTCCCTATGTGTAGTACTTTATATTTCTCTTTGTTAGTTCTCATTTTGTTTCTTCCACTCATCTCTAATTTATTTAGATCATTTTGAATGCTAACCCACCTTTCAAAGTATTTGCAATTCCTCCCAGTTGTGTGTCATCTGCAAAATTGATAGGTACACTCTCCACGTTCTCTTCCAAATCATTAATAAAATATTTAAGAGGACTGGACCCAAGACAGCGCCCTGTGGGATGCCACCTCCAATATGATCAAATTGGAGGGTGGCACAGGGCTGGCCTTAGTATCCACAGGGCCCAGTCTCCCGCCGGTGGCCAGTGGGCCTAGGGTCACTCCCCGGCTTGGTCAGGGAGTGCTCCCCGGGCCTGGGCGCAGGGACAGGAGGAGGGGCACTCCCCTCTGCCCATCCTCAAGCCCAGCAATTTCGAGAGCACTTACCTTGGCTTCCGCCCCTCATCGTCCTGGGCCCCACACCGGGCCCACTTGCCGGGGGGGCTCTGGCGGCGGGTGCAGCAGTGGCAAATTAAGTCTGCCGCCACCACCATCAGTTGCAGAGAGTGTGGAAGAGGCAGGGCCTCTGCCTCTCCCTCACTTCCGTTGGCGGCTGCACCCCCGCCGCCTGGCAGGGGGGATGAGGGAGAGGCAGAGGCCCTGCCTCTCCCACATTTCCCCTTGGCGAAACTGACAGGCAGTGGAAGGAGGAGCCACGGAGTGTGGGAGAGGTGGGGTTTCTGCCTCTCCCTCACTCCGTGGCCCCCCCCTCCACTGCCTGTCAGGGCCCAGGGAGATGTGGACTGACCGATCAGTCAGCCAGTGGGGCCCCATGCAATGTCCCCAGCTCCTAGCCACTGTCAGGCCAGGAGCTAGGGACCCCCCCAATAGTGGGGCCTGGGGCGGCCGCCCCAAGCCACCCCACGGTAGGGCCAGCCCTGGGGTGGCATTCCACAGGGATACTGTGTGTGCTGCTTTTCAGCAAATCGTGAACCCACCCATCTAATCCCATCTAACCCACATTTCCTATTCTTTCTTATGAGAATGTCATGTGGGACTGCATCAAAATCCTTACTGAAGTCAAGATATACCTACTGCATTCTCTCGTCAACTAAGTAAGGGTGTACAGCAGTCACATCATTCATTTTTGTTTGTTTTTTTAGGGGGGGGGACTTTCAAAACACCCCCTAACATTTTTGTTTTTTTTGTTTTTCTCCCATTAATTTTTTTTAATATATATATATTTTTAAAAATGACTTCACATGTGCAAAATGGCTGCTGGACCCTTCTGTACATGCGCAGCCCTTTCCCAAAATGTCATCAGCCGCATCAGTGCCATTTTGGAAAAGGGCAGCCAGTCTGCGCATGTAGAAAATGGCCACTGCGCATGTGCAGACTGGCTGCCGTTTTCCAAAATGGCACCGATGCTGCCAGCGCCATTTTGTGAAAGGATGCGCATGCACAGAACAGACCCAGTGGCTATTTTGTACATGCGTATCCGTTTATTATTTTTATAACAAAAATAGACACCTTTGTCATCTGTTTTTATATTTTAATTACTAAGATGGAAGCTTTGTTCGTTTTATTATTAAAATAATGAAAATTAATTGCACACTCCTATAACCAAGCTAGTAGTTACCCTGTCAAAGAAGGAAGCTAAATTGGCCTGGCATGTTTTGTTGTTAGCCAATCTGTGTTGGTTACTTCTTACTACTCCAATTTTCCTTAGATTTTTCTAACCTATGGAATCTTCCTTTTCTGAAATTTATTGTCAGCATTTTGCTAGTCTCCTCTTTTCAGAGGATTGTGAATTATTTCATGAACACTTACTCACCAAGTGCCCACTGTTAACACAAGACCCCCCTGCCACGTGAGATTATTGGAGGGTTGGTTCCCCAATATCTGCTCTATCTTTAAATTTAGGGGAATTAGCCAAGTTTAGTCAAAATTGGGGGGGTCCCCGTGTTCAAAGGGATCAAACTGAGGACAGTACGCGCTACAGGCAGTTTTATGTACCCTCCTCAAATAGAAAGAAAAAGACACAAATGCTTCAATAAAACTAAACGAGGTCTATTGGGTTATACAATAAAAGAGAAAGGACCCAAATAAGGTACAGAAACACATACAGGCTAATACTAAAACATAGCCCAGGTCTGGCTGATGGAACATGAAGGAAAAAAATGCAAACAAATGCAAGGGAAGGGAAAGTAAGCTTGTAAACACAGACTGCGGCTGGAAAAGTATAGGAAACCCCTCCCCTCGTAGCTAGTGGGGACAGAGCCACCCAATATCTACCATTCCTTAACTTCAGGGGGGAATGACTCAAGGGCCTTAAGCTGGTGTTCCCTGGAGTACAGGGGTACAAACAGAGGCTACAAAGACAAACAAAGGCTACAAAGAAAGTATAGGAAACCCCTCCCCCTCGTAGCTACTGGGGACAAAGCCATCCAATATCTACCGTTCCTTAACTTCAGGGGGGGAATGACTTAATAGCCTTAAGCTGGGGATTCCTGGAGTACAGGGGTACAAAGAAAACAGACTGTGGCTGGGAAAGTGAAAGTACTCTGAAGTACAGAGGGGGGGAGGGGGTTAGGCTCTGCAGAGGGGAAGAAAAAGCAAGAGACTGGACCTATAGTTTACCTCTTCTAGCTGATTGAGTAGGATCAGCAGCCCAGGATCCAGCGATGTTGGGGTCCGGGGGGGGCCAAAGTCTGGGGGGATCCATTAGCCCAGTCACGTGCAGGGAGACCTGCATGTATCTGGGGTCCAAGGTTTCTCAGAGGTTGATGGGAAAACCAGGGGCAGTTATAGGGTACTGAACAAAGGAATTTGGGAGGCTATGAAGGGTCGTTTGTGGTGTACAGTGGGCTAACGAGGGGAGAAATCCAACTTCCACTTCCATCACAAAAAGGGCCATCCAAGATGCATAAGATATCTTTGACACAGGGGGAAAGAGTAAACAACAGTGGTTGGAGGGTAGTTAAGGAGAGGGCTAACCATCGGCTTCCTGGGACACAAAGGGAGCCCCTGGATTTCTTTATTCCTGAGGGGGGGGTTGCTGCTCCAAGTTCCAGTCATCGGTGCTCTACTGAATAGGAAAAATGCCTCTTAATGGCCCCATACTTTACTCCAGGCACTTTCCTTTTTCCTCTCTTCCCTCAGGTTCAGGCTGGTATTTCACATGAGCAACCTACTTTCTGCTGGGTTCCATGGTGGCTGGGCCTGTCTTACAAGCTCCCCTCTTGCTCATAATGGGGGGCTATGCTCTCAAGCCCTTTTCCCCATGTTTGCCGGCCCTTGGCCATGTCTGGGGACTGTCCTTTCAAGCCCTCCAGGTTCAAGTTTGTTGGCCCTTGGTCATACAGCAGGGGGGGTACCCATTTTAGGGAAAACTGAGGCCACCACCACCACCACCATCCTAGCATTCTCAACTAATTCCTCCCTGTTGGTCACAATCAAATCCCCAAATATCTGACCCCCGATTGCTTCCTTTCTGGAAGAGAAAGTTATACCCACTGCATAACGAAAATTTTGAATATTTCAAGATTTGCTGTGCTGTTTTCCCAGCAGATGTCAGGATTGTCAAAATCCTCCATTACCACCACCTCATGATTTTTAGAAGCTTTAGTTATTTGCTCAAAGAATACTTCATCCACCTCTTATGCCTGATTTATTTGGTCTATATTAGTCCATCACTGTGACTTTTCTTTTGTCCTCTCCCACCCCACATTTTCAGATCTGACATTGCCTTGGTATTGGACTTCAGTGCAACTATATTCCCTCTTGAAAGAGTGATACATCCCCCTCCCTTTTTCCTTTCCTTACAATGCCAGAGCAAGTTACACCCCTCAAGAATAATATTCCAGTTGTGAGAATTGTCCCACCAGGTCTCAGTAATGCCAACTAGGTCATAGTTGTCTTCATGTATTTTGACTTTCAGTTTTTGAAAAATGGTAGCAGGTCCCAGCCAAGGCCCTTATCTTGAAATTGCAGGTTCTTTTGGATCAGTACAGTGATGATTCCAACAATGGGTGCCAAAAAGCTGTTTTATTAAATAATGAATCATAAAGATAAAAATCAATAACCCCATTTTCCATTTCCATTTATTTGTTGCAACCATAAGTCATAATACATACACAATAAACCCACAAAACAATTTATGTGGTAAAAATTAAAGAGATCCTACAATCCACTTATCAAAATTTGGGCCTATCAATTTAGATTAGAAGCAATGAGTTCTGCTATAGACACATCATATCCAAACTTAACAAATTTATCCTACTAGTCCTATATATACAAATATAGGGCTATAGTAATGTCCCGTTATTATAGGCTCCTTATGGTAATGTGGTTGTGAATCCCATACAGCATTAAGCATAATACTGGTTCTAATCATAAAATTATTATACTAATAAACAAATAAACAAGAAATCCCTAGCTCTTCAGCGGAGCTTGAGCTTGGGAAACTCTCGACCCCTGAATATCGTCGTCATCCACTCAGACTACCGACTTATACCCAACATATCATCTGGATCGGCATACCTCTAAAATCTCCAAACTAAAGGAGCCACCATACTATTTCAGAGCCAGACATTTCCTCCGTATAATCATTGCCAATAACGCATATTTTGCTACTCCTTTTGCCTCTTCTGAATTCCTTGGATTCAACCACTTCTTCACCACTGCCAACATGGGGAGAGAATTAATATCCTTTACTAAATGCCTCAGTCTCGGAGTGCGTATTTTATCATACGCTGGACAAAAGGCTAGGACATGTACCAGGTCTTCGATGACCTTATGATTCCACAAGGGGCAAAATCTCAAATTTCTCATGCTTCCTTTATATTGCCCTTCCATCATCATCATTGATGGAAAGTTCTGGAAGCGAAAGAGGGTGTATGCACGTCTTAATTGGGGATCCTGCCAAGTAAAAAGATAGCTGTTTTCCAAATCCTCCAATTGTATCAGATAGTATTCGGGGGCTATTTTCTGGGCTCTAATCTCACATTGGGTCCTTTGCTGATCTTGATCAAGCACTCTACGCTTGACTAGAGTAATGGCCCTGGCATAATCATACCCATGTAAGAATGCAGCTGAAAAACCTAGTTTACAAATTTCTTGTTCTAACCAAATGCTCCATTCTGTAGTCCTCTCTGATATGAGACCAATTAGAGAAGATTTATCCTGCTTGAAGATATTTAATTTTAGCCAAAAGGCTATCATTGATATCAAAGCCCTAGCTTTGATTGAAGGAGCCTTTGTCTCTGCCCGTAAGAGTGCCATCGAATCAATAACCCCAATGAATACAGAAAGTAAAAGAGACTAACACATCCCTATATGCACGCCGGCAGTGGCGTAGCTACCGTGGTGCAGGGTGTGTGTGTATTTGCACCCTGCCCTGGGGGGGCCCCGTAGGCAGGGCCAGCCCCCTCACCTGCAGAGCCATCCCCCACACCTGCAGTGACGGTGGTGGCAGTGGGAGGAGTGAGGGAGGTGGGGGGGGGAGGCAGGAGGGCGGAGGAGCCGGTGCCAGGAAAAGAGCCTGGTAGATCTGCACCAGCTCTTTTCCCCGCCGCCTCCTCTCCAGGTGCCGGGGCTCAGCAGATCTCTCCAGGTGCTGGGGGGAAAAAGGCTCGGCAGATCTCGCCACCGCCTCCTCCTCCCCACTGCATCTCTCTCGCTCCTCCTGCTGCTGCCACCGCCAGGTAAGAATGCAGCCTATGTTTTTCTGCTGCCTCCCCTCCCTGGCTCCAGTCCCTATCCCTCACCTGCCTCTGCCTCCTAGCTGCACCAACAGCAGGACACAGATCGGGGAAATAAAGCTGTTTGTTTACAAACAGCTCCTGCCCATGTGCTGATCAGAAGGTTGCTACCTTGTAAAGAAAGTTCTTCAAGTTGGCTCCTAACATTCTTACAACTGGGTTGTGCACACACCCTATTCAAATAATAGACCACATGATGGTCTCAAGCTCCTCTAGTATAAAAAGCACTGACTCTCCCCCTCAGAATGACAGTTCCTTGCAACCCTTTCTAGAAATATAAGAGAAAAATTCCATGTGGGGCTGGAAGGGTGGGTGTTGTGAGAATGTTCAGAGCCATCTCAAAGAACCTTGTTTACAAGGTAGCAACCTTCTGTTCTTCGAGTGGCTCCTCACATGCTATTTTTACATAGCTCTGCCAGGTGGGGGAGGTTCGTGGGCACGCCAGTACATGGACAGAGCATGCACACGGCTGCACATGCATCCCCACTCACCCACAGAGTAACCGCCGTTTCCCTCGGTTGCTCTGTGCGTGGGAACGAGAGTGTGTGTGTGTGTGTGTGTGTGTGTGTGTGTGTGTGTGTGTGTGTGTGTGTGTGTGTG